>JABCKU010008157.1:0-67806 GCA_018221655.1 Myochromella boudieri
TGGCCCTTCCTCTTTACCTGCCTCATACTGAACCGCGTCTCAAGCAATCCGTCAATCTGGCACTCGCCAACGTCATTGACCTTTCGGAAGCTGAAATTATGGAAACCCTACACATTGTTGCTGTGCAGCACAGACTAACCCAGGCATCAGCAACACAGGAAGATAGTGCGATGGACGTTGACTCAACATCAGACTTGCCATCCCTATCGACGTTTTTGTCATCGTGCGTCACTTACGCCACTACGCCACCTGCGTTGAGGGCAGCCATGCGGCAGTTTTTAAAAGAGGCAGAGGATGTGGTGGTAGTTCTGCGTGTCCTAGAGAACTGGACGAAACAGTGGTCAAGGCGAAACATTCGACTTCTGCCGTCGAAAAAGGATCTCAGTAAGAATGGACAAGGTGTACTTATACTAAGGGAAAGGGAAAAACCAGTCAACCCCGACCTTCCACCGTTGCCGAACGTAAGGCAACTATACTGTAAAACGGATCCTCGTCATGTGCTAAACTTCTGTCCTTTAGGTCTTGTCTTTCCTACAAACACTCTTCGACGCTTCGTTCCTCGCCCTTTTGCAACACTCGCCATCGCATGCGGTGATCCGCAAAATCAAAGCGCATATTGAGCCAGAAATTACTTATATCGACGATGTAGAGCAACTTCGCGGGCCACTTGAAACATTTGCCAAAGCCCATTCAAAGGCGATCAAAGAGGCTGGTCAGGATAAACGCAAGAAACAACATGGGGACTGGAGGCAGAGACGAAAACAAGCGCATGAGCAAGCGGGGCTCTCGATTGGGTTATACCAACTGGAGGAGCTGGTGTTGTAGGCGGTATCTTCCATAAAAGAAATCATCATGAATTCACCTGACATATGTTGTCTTTCACAATGAGCCATAATGACGATAAGGTTGTACTACTTACACGGAGAATGGAAGTTGTGATTTAGGATCATACACATTACATAAGGACGTATCCTGTTAAAACAAAACAAGCAATATAGGCTCCAAGTCGTTTGCCTTGAACCCGGCGTGTAGTTGTATCCTAAGATGTATGTGACAGCACTGGCTGCATTAGAGTGTGTCTGAGGGTCTTGGTAACAAAGGGCAACTGGAGCGGCGAGCCTCGTTGGCGATGTTTCTCGCCATAACAGGAGGAAAAGAACTGGCATTTTCGGTGTCACAAGTATGATAAGATTTGAACTGCTTGGCATGTGGTGGGCTGGGTATGGTTGGACACTCCAAAAGAACCAGGCGACACAGTATATCGAAAAAGTGAGGCATGTAAGCGGCTGACATTCTTTTGCTGAACGGTTTAAGCCCTGAGGCCTGAGGCTTGGATTGCCCGTGAGAAGATTTGACGCCGACTGACCGAATTTCAGTATCTCAAGCTCCAGGCCTGCTTCAAGCGACTGTTGTATAGAGGATCGTCCACTTTATTAGACCCGCATATCAGCAAATCACTTGATATGACGGTTTACGAGACCTACACGGCTGGTAGGGTGGAGCCGCTCTCGCCCTAACAATCCAGACCAAGCCGCGTCTGGACCCGTTAGTGGGTGATAAACAAACCGTTTGTTGGTTCTTCAGAGATAACTAACGTGGCGACAAATGGGAGTTTTTTTAGCGAAGAAGTTTCGGTTGCAGTGCCCAGCGCCCCGAGCTCAGTTGACTAGAAGGCTATCGCATGTTCAAAGTTTTGATTTGCTGGTCCTATGGTTCACATCAACAAGTCTACATATCATTGTATGCCACCTACACCACTCCCTTGCGCCTGCGTTACGCACAGCCGTGTAACGACTCTTGAAAGAGGTATAGTGGTAGTTCTGTAATCAATATTATACGTCCTAGAAAATTGAACAAAGCAACGAAGATTGAAGAGAAGTTAAACTTCCTGCTATCATATCGACCGTTAGATGATGGATGTGAGGACAGATGCAACGACAACGTACCGAGTTTGTTAGGGGGAAAGTTACATGCAAACGATTTGATATGGTCGATAAGAGCTTTCTGCCAAGGCTGGGCGGGGTTCAGTTGTTTCACTGCAGATACCGATCATGAGGTTTACGTTAGCTAATGCAACCGTCCTGCTGCTATGTGCCAACAATGTCGCAAGAACTGAGCAACAACTCTTGGATCGGGAATAAATACAGATCCAAGACCAGAAGCTAATAGAGGTGGATATCTCGTTCGGAAGTCTGGAGGTAAAAACATACGCCAAAAGAGTGATATTGGTTGCAAGGTTTACAGTTAAATCCAGTAACAGGACAATCCTGCAATAAAATGTAGAGATGCCACTCGGATGCCACCACGAGTCATTAACAGATCTAGGAAGGGCTGCGACGCAGGTAGCCACTGACTCGCCGGGAGTAGTCAGGCTACCCGTAGGATTACAGCTAGGTCACTGGAGAGCATGCACTGGAAAGAGACTTCGTGTGCGAATTCAATCAGTCCGTTTCTCAGGTCGCAACTTGAAATATTTTTAGGAGCAGAAGTCGGAGAGGACAGCGCGCAGCGTACAGAGAATAATGGTGCTGATTATGAACGTGAACACCAGCACTACTAGGTTGGCTGTTGGGTACTCTAAATGTTCTCACGGGAGCCATGCGATATTTCGGACAGTCATGTTGAAACAAACACAAATGTCGACGTCGTTTATGCCAATACCCAAATCCAGACCAAACCACAGTAATTCAGAGTTCAGTCCATTTTATTTGCCCCATAATGACCGCATATCATAATGTATCTTGGTATAATTGGCAGGACCTGGTAGGGTGGGCACTTTCGTCTCCACAACCCATACCATCCGTGTACGGGCCCGCTAGCGGCTTAAAACAAACCGTTGTTGGTTTCCGTGTACTGAGGCTACCAACCTAGCGACAAATAGGGGTTTTTTCAGTGTACCAACCCATACTCTATTTTATTCCGCTACGGGAGGTCCGAGACGACTATGAAGGAAAGGCCCAAAAGTTCTAGTCCTTTTACTTGACTGAATCGGCACAGTACGATGTGAACTTGACGAAGCGTTTGAAGGGCAATATGGACAGTACATTGATTTCCGTGAGTTGAGCATTTCTATTTCAGACTCGACTTCAAGTTATCGTGACATGTATTCAGGCTGGCCTCTTCTCCGCCATGGTCTCTGCGTTTATCATAGAGAGCTATAAGCTTCTCTCACAGGATTGTGGAGATGTGACCACGACATTCCTCATACAAATTCTTGCCGCCCAGGTGTTGGCATTATCCTCAAATGGCCCATCTAATGAGAAATACCAGAGTCCTTGAATAACCTCCATGTATTCCAGCACTCTCTCCTGATCACCTACTCCCACCGTTTTATCCACAACATACATTTCCTGCGAGAAATCCAGCCATTATCACTGTCACTTGATCGCATTAGTACAGCACAGTTAAACTTTGACAAGTTGGGCGATCTAGGGAGGCAAACTAGGATCTAATATGGGGCTATTCTATTGGTGTTTCAGGCGCTTGGCTCAGGCTGCACCTTTGCGCTCATCTGGGAGGATGTGGAGTCGTTCTCCCTCTAGAACTCATCATTCGATTACGCCAGCACCCAGATCTTCTCGTTGAACCCCCAGTTGTGTGCCAGACGATTGACGCGCCGTTCCAAAACACCTCGCTCATTAAGGAAGGGAGTTCGGAAGACCTTTTGTTGGCATATGCTATGTTCTACCTACTCTAGAACGCGAGGCTTGGGCCAGCAGATGACCCCAGAATCCGAAACAAAAAAATTAATTAGTTTCATTCTACAAATGGCTCCTGGGAGCTAGTACTTTAGTGCAGTCGGAGACGCCTTTGGCCGCGGATAGCTGGTCCATCGTAACAAACTCGTTTCCTGCCCCTCTGCCGATTTACGAAAGACGGTGCGCTGTGTACTTTCGTGTTATAGCGGATCTGGAACAATCGTCACTTCCACGAGAATGTGGTACCAATATTTTCTAGAGCATTCGCCGTATTGGATATAGCGTGCTCAGCTTTGGGCCGATGGTAATGTCACGAATCTCTCGATGTAGATATGGTTGTCACTCATGTCAATATATGGTGTAGCTTCTGATTCTCCGAACCTCCCTACTGAGTCTTAAACATGTTACAATATCTTTTGGGATTTACAACACACCGGACTAACGACACAATATCTCAGATGCCAAAAAAACTCCCATTTGTTGCCTATCGGTTCCCCTCAACGAAGAACCAACAACGGTTTGTTTTATGAGTCTACATGCCATTCGAATGGAGGGGACTAAAGGGGAGGGAAGGGGAAGGGAGGTGGGGGGGGGAAGGTGGCTTCGAAGGCATGTTAACACAGAGTGCCCACACTCTTAGGTCGTGTAAGTCATATCAAGTTAGGACCGATATGCGGGCATTAGGGTTCTAATAACGTGGACGAGCTCTAGAATAATGTCACTTCAAAAAAGTTTCATGATCAGGATGTTGAATATTGGTCATTTGGCATTACATTTTCCCACGGGCAGAAAGTCCTTACCACTATCGTGTGAGCTCTACCGCCCAACGTTCAACATTCAAACGCCAGCTGGAGGAAACTTGGAGGTCTCTGATATTGTCCAGTTTATTTCCATAGAGCGTTGCGAATTTCCATTTATTCTCCCCTTCCCCCCTGGCCTCGTACTTTGCATGCCCACAAAGATTGCTTTCATGATCTTCTACCTGGGACAGATTGCTATGAAACAGCTAGATAAGGGAAGTGGTTTGACCGTTACTCGCAATCTTGATGTCAATGGCATAGGGTCAACATGGGGTACTACTATGTGATTATAGTATTTTTTGAGCCTTTTTTTGGAAACGTTTTGATGTGTGGTGGCCGGTTCCCCAAAACGGATATATGGTCTCGAGATTTCAGATAGTTGATGTCGAGCCTGGGGTGGGATGCAATGCCAACAGTAACTTCAACGCCACAAGATCCTTGGGCTTCAGGTACGTGTAATTTTTCTGGCTCTATACCGGCAGTCACCAGTGAAGTCCACGAGTTCATCTCGAGTTCCCCAATTTGTTCTGCATTGAGGAACATAAATTACAAGCCCATACCGTCGGCTGACCCCTACGAACGGAATTTTTATCACGTAGACAAGGGCAACTATGATCAACGGACGCAATGTCCGAAACCGCCATTCGTTCATGATGCGCTGTTGTCAGAATAAATAAGCTATGTAATTGACCAAAAAATGGAATTTTAGGTAGACGAATGAAGCTGTGATAGTATGTCTAAATGATGGGTCGCGTGATAAGGCATTCATTCGCCCATGCTAAGAGGCAGCAACTGTCGGGTAACTTGTGTAATGTAGATAGTATATTGTATGTTGTGGTATAGAATGTTGACGGGCATATAGATCTAGAATGTCAATGGGTAAAGAATGCCGAAGTATGGGCTAGCAGATGGGTCAGGCGAACAATGTAACCGTTCCTCACAATCGAAAAGTGACAGTGGCTAGTCAATTGGATTTTTAGGATCACTTGAAGATTCGACGCTTGTGGGGAATGGAATGGAGAACGGCCAAGTATATGCTCCTGGATCGAGCTTCCCCCGATGCTTGATATTTTGCGTGGGAGAAGTGTGACGGGGATTACCATGGGTCTTTGACCATATAGTGTACTGTTGGTTGAGGAAGTCGTATGACCCATCCGCAGTGCCTGCTGCGATGACGCGTCCCCGCACCTAAGTATCTGTCAATCATTGGAAAGTTCTGAAGATTATTTCTATCTTACCGAAGCGGAGATCAAGCTGATATAGGTTGGGCTAGTCAGATTCAACTTCACTGAACCTTTGATAGCGTCGCCTCCCTCGTATTTTAGTGTGTCAGATGGAGATCGAGCTCTGCTGATGCATGTCAACGTAACCCATGGTGCTCCACCGTTTTTTAGCATAAAATTGTGTTCTGTTCGGAGTGGTCGTGTAGAATGCCCGCCCGGACAAGGACGTCCATGTACAGACAATATGGCCGAGTAACGAGGAGCGTTCGAGTACCGGGGTGCCTCGTCTGGTAATGCCTCAGGATCGCTCTCGGAGCTGTCTAGGCTGGTAGTCCGGAAATATTCTGGAGGAAAGTCTTCCATATTCGTTGGTGCTGGTAGTGGTCATTAATCTTGAGGGAGACACCGACTTGGACATGATATTACCAGGGATGGTCCAAGAGATGCATGTGCTTCAACCTAGGTTACCAAAAGTAGAAGTCTTCCAAACTTTTGTACAAGACAAAAAAAAGCCGTTCTTGTTTGGAGATTTTAGAATACAATTAGCACTTCTCAATGCTGAAAAGGAAACAATTAGAGACACGTCAGACTTCACACATACCGACATACCTTTTAGGACGCTCATCTCGTTAGTGGATTTATATAGCAAGTACGGCTCGAAGATACGGGGTGAAATAGAAACTGACTTGATTGCAGACAGTTTTATACACCAAATAATAAAGAAAAGGTAGATCGACATACGACGTATCACTGCTTCCTCCGGGTCGAACGCCGCGTTGCGACAGAAAAATCCCCATCTTCATCGTCTTTGGCTCTCCTTTTCTTTCCACCATTCTTTTTGGGTAATTCCGGTTCCTCAGACTCTTCTTCAAACTCTTCTTCTTCCTGATGATCGCTCTCTTCGGCTTCCTCGGCCTTTGGTCTCTTCGTCCGCTTGACTTTAGCAGCCTTTGCTTTCGGCTTCGCTGAAGTCGACTTGGATCCGTTCCCTTTCTTCCCCTTTAGTTCCATCTCCTCCCAGCCACCTTTCTCTGCCAAGGCCACTATTGCAGTCCACGCCGCATCCTCGACCCTCTGGACACTTAGTCGACCCTTTTTGACAAGGTCCATGCCTGCACAGCTTATTAGTCACCGTAGAAGTAATGCATGGTGACGGGGTGCACGCACTTTGCAGAGCCTTGAAACCCTTTTCTTCGATGTATTCAATCTCATGGGGTAAGGTGGTACTGTCTGAAATGAAACGAAGAAGGGCTAATGGAACAAAATGTGTCGCGCGAGACACAAAGGTCAAGTCCACCATAAACCATTTGGGATCGTCCTTTTTCGTTTTCTGGTGCCAAAATCGGGATACAGGGTGCAAATGAGGAGGGTTTGGGCTTACCGGATCATAATATGGATGAGATCTGTAAAAAGCGTATCAGAAAAATTGGCGATAGGTCTGAAGCTTACTTACTCATCCCAAGCGGTGTCTAAACGCAACGAAAGCCTCGAAGTGAGTCAAATGATGACCTCATTAAAACCAGGAGCTGGACGAACAGTCTGGGTATGCCTCCTTGGAAACCTAATATCATTGCATAGTCAGATGGGCGCACGAATTCGCTGTGGAGTGATATACCTCCGCAAATGCTGCAATTCCTGGGAGGCGGTACTGTCAGATACTGGTTCGCTTATTGAAATGCAATGCTAGCGCCACCTGGGTTTTTACAATTTGAATGATAGAAAAGGGCCTGTTATGCTTGTTATGAGACAGTAAATTCAGATGTAGAGGACAAGACTCTAGAACCTTTTCCTCAACCCGCATTTCCTTCATAAGGTTTCTAGCCTCATAGTTGCGCACACCTTCCCATGACGACGTTTTGATAGACTCAAAGTCGTCCACACTGAACTGATAGTGAAACAAAGTTAGTGATGGAGTACGGCAGTGATGCGGTGTTCAAGACTTCAAGCAGTGTTTTTTGACAGCCGGAAGAGGGTGTGACGATACCTACTTTCACGTCCTTCCCCTTCACGACGCGCGGATCAGGTTCGGCTTTCAGTAACCAATGCTTTCCAGGTGCCATACCAAATAAAGAGGAGAAGGTGCGTGTAAGTTGGCGGCAGTGCATATGGTTAGGAGAGGCGCATCAATCCAATCATTAGAGTCCGCTTTAGACTCCGTCGTCAACCACTTGAACTATCGAAGAAGTCAAACCAAGAAAGAAACGCCCGTCCTTTCAAATTTAAATTACACGCCTGTTTCCTCAGATCTAGATAGTTGCGCAGTATATCTGGAAGCTGATATTCGTTGTAAAAGAAGAAATTCAATTGGCCACGACGCGATCGAGCGGTCACATGACCTGTGACCTATTCGTGAATGCGTTCAATCTTGATTTTTGAAGTTCAGTCAGAGTCATTTGACTTTTGAGGATATTCAAATATCATGCTGAGCGCTTATCATAGCTTCCTGCGCAGTATTGGATGGTGTGGTGGGGAAGGGAATCTCCGTGTCGGGCGATGTAGGGCCAAAATCCCGCCAATTGTCTACGTAGTCAGGACAAATGAATCTAACTATAGCACTGGCGGCGCTGAGCAAATCTTTGCTTTGTTCGGCCCGTAACTTTCTACATTATACCATGGTCTGTGGAGTAGAATTGGAGTCTATCAAAGCCCTGAAACTCCTGGAGAACCGGAGCGCTAGATGCCATAGAAGAATTTACGACTTTATCTTGATCCGACACATAGGTGTGCAATGTGGAGCGCCTTGTAGGACAGTACAAGAGTTTATTGCACACCTTTTATCCATTTAAAGTTCCTACTAGAGTCACAAGCGACATGAAAAGGCTGTGAATGCTGCTTTTGGTTGCCATATTTGGGTGGCCGATGCCGTCAGATAAAGGGCGCGGAGCTCAAATTGGATGCCGAGCCCCATTTCTGTTTCAAAGCTCTGGCAAGGTCACTTGCCCTTGACGCTGTGCTGCGGTTCCCACCAAGATATAAAGTCGTTCGCTCGTCTAACCTCTAGCACATTTTTCATCGCCAACAATGTCGCATAACGGATTGGACACTAAAGCTCGTGCAGTGTCGCCTTCTGGTTCTGATGACTCCCGTGGAAACGTCGTCGACCATCACGCTGCTCATGGTACGTTGGTCAACAAAACTACATAACCCTGAATTCGACCCGAATCATACTCTCTGCTCACACAGTAACAGATGATGTACCAGCAGTACCGCGAGTGCCACGAACTGGAGCGCATATTATCACTGTCCAGCCGTTGAAGCGAAGTGAAATGCAGGTGAGAATGATTTACATGCAAGTTTGTTTCGAATGGAATACTAATGCATCTGCTAGCCTTCATATTCTCAGGACTTGGGTCTTGGAGAGGTACGATATAAGCTGTATATGCCTTGGTCGTTAACTCAACTCTGACGTACTAGGTCACTCATGGGATCTACGGCTCTCTTTTGCAAACACTAGGTACATGTACTGGGTTCCTGGGCGCAATTCCCTGCTGTCCATTCCCAAATCCCTTCAAGAATGTTCAACAAGGTTTATTTCACCCACGCATAAGCTCCGGGGCTCCAAAACTGACGAATTCTCTCACCCAGGTTCCGTCGGTCTGGTTTCGCGCTTTGGAAAGTTCTACAAGAGTGTGGATCCCGGTCTCGTGCAAGTCAATGTATGCACTGAGTCGCTCCGCGTCGTCGACGTCAAGATTCAGATCATTTCCATTGGTCGTCAGACTGTCATGTCAGTCTCTACCTTTCTTTCCCCCACTACACCTGTGCTGACTGCAGAACCGATTCTCCCCTTCGATCAGTACCCGTGACAATGTGAATGTTGAGATGTATGTCATGGCGCCTCTGATCAAACTGTTCTAATTCTGACCACAATAACGTGACAGCGATTCTGTCATCTATTTTCAGATCAACAACCCATACCGCGCTGCGTTCGGGATCGGCAACCTGCACCAAGCACTCGTCGAGCGTGCGCAGACGACTCTGCGCCACGTCGTCGGTGCTCGAGCTGTACAGAGCGTCGTCACTGAGCGTGAGGCCATCGCGTTTGAGATCGCCGAGATTGTCGGTGACGTCGCAGATAAATGGGGTGTCGCGATCGAGGGTATCCTGATTAAGGACATCATCTTTAGCGCCGACGTCTCGGCATCACTGTCCTCAGCGGCTCAGCAGAAACGTATTGGAGAGTCCAAGGTCATCGCAGCACGTGCTGAGGTCGACGCTGCTAGGCTCATGCGCCAGGCCGCCGACATCCTGGCCTCACCCGCCGCCATGCAAATTCGGCAACTTGAAGCTTGTGAGTGGATCCTTCAGTTGGTTTTGTCCACTTACCATCATTGACGATACTTTCGAAGTGCAACAAATGTCCAAGTCGGCTAGCAGTAAAGTTATCTTTGTTCCAATGCACCTCCAGAGTGATGTTGTTGGTCAAATGGCCAATCAAGCATCGGGCTCGGGTATCCAGGCTGTTATGCAGAACGAAGCAGACGAAAGTGGTCTTGGTCTTGCTGGCCGCGCTGGTCTTATGAACAGCGTCTCTCAAGTCTGATCGTACCCGCGTAACTTTCTTATACCCCTCTACACCCCGGATATTCCCCTTTCTGGCTGATATTGTACTTTTATTTTGATACCTTTGTGGCCTATTACTGTAATTGTGGATGACCTTGACGCCCTTTTTATTTGACCTAACCCCGATCACATTATGCTCTCTGTACATGATATTTCATGTTGTTATGACATATCTAGTATCCGCTACCTAGTAATACAACAAATGATGGGCTAACTACCCACCTCTAATACGTCCGCCATGGCAGGAAAGTTATGGTACTGTTATCAAGGTATAGTAGTACTGTCCAAAAAGCATGAGTTGGGGGGGTAAACAAATAGATATCACCAATGTCCAACTAACGCCACCAGGGAGGCTATGAATGGGAAAGGCTAGGGACGGAGAACACGAGAGCCGAAAACCCCTGACAAAAAAAAACATATTAATGATGAGAAAGAAAAACGCCACATTTCCAGGAATGACGAGTGTTCAAAAAAAAAGAAAAAAACCACTTACCAGCAAAAACCACGTTCCGACACGACAGGTATCCATCAGAACCTGGCGATGAACAGCCTTTATATGTGGATCGAGTACAACCGTCTCTGGGCCCCATATTGGGGGCCGATGGAACTTGTGTACATGCTCGGTACTTTTAAGGCCAAAAGAGGGTATCGTATCACTTGAGTGCGACGCCCGCCCTGGTGGCGGCTCCATCGTAAATGGCGCGATTGTGGCGATATCTACCTCACGACTGGGCGTCTTCTCTTGTACCGAATCAAGTGTTTTCTCTTGTATTGAGGGTGAGCCATCTTGAGAGTCCGGCGGCAGGGGTACGTGTACCGTGTGCGGCCCGAGGATGCGGCTGACGAAGGCCTGAGTTTCGGTATCAGTTTCTTGCATCTCCCAGACACGTAGCTGGGTGGCACCGCGGAGCCAGACCTGGCTGCAGTACCTAGTGCATCGAAGTCAGGTAGACTATCCGAGGACACAGGGAAAGGAAGTACTTACCCACGCCAGGCTGAGTATATCTGGGCCGCGCCGAGAGCGACGAATCCGACTGGGAATATTCGGTAAGCTCTGTTCGCTTCAGGAGGGGTGGGCACCATCATGATGAGAAGCAGTGCAATCAAGATGCCGATGGCGATGTTGAGAGTCCCCACGATATACCTAAGAGTACGTCAGAGGTGTGCTCTATAGTTATGATGTGATCAGGACATCACCAGTATATTTGTTTTGGGAGGTTGATATTCGCACTTGCAGCGGCGAGAAACCTGGGGATGCTGCAGTGCTCTAGCACGTGGTATGTCTCCTCGTAGACCGGCAGAAACTGGCGAGAGGTAGCATGGGAAGTTTAATTTACGTGAGTGAAGGTTCTGGCATAACTTACAGCATCGGGATGGCAGTCTATTGATAAAGTTCTGATAGCTGTGTCTCGAATCGTTGCATCAAGAGGTAGCTCCTTCGAAGCCCCTGGGGTAAGGAAGGTAGCGACCACGCGTGAGCATTCAGTACGGAAAGGATGGCCGTCGGCATCTTTGGTTTTGGGTACGGCATACGTCGATGCTGGCCAGGCTGGTGGGGTGTAGTGTGGTGGAAGGAGAGGGGAAGGAGAAACTAGAGTTGCTGCAGTGCTTGGAGTTTTCGGCGGCACTTCTTCAGAGATCTCGATTCCACTGTCCCCCAGCTTTGCCAAACTCTCAGTCTCTCGCCTCTCCGTCTGGGCGTGGCTGGGAGTCTGGGATGTAAAAGTGTCACGCTCAGGGGCCGATAACTTGCGAGAAAATTTAAGGTAGCGTTCCCGGTAGTCCTGGGTGCATGTGGTGGTAAACAAGGATGTCAAATGCAACAATCCCTATGAATGATGGTTACCTGAAACCACACTAAAAACTGTAGGTTCTCCACCGAGTACTCCTGAAAGGAAACGTTATTGAAGTATTCATCATTCAACCTTTGAAGGACAGGCCATACCACAAACGTGAGATATTTCTCGAAGTCGGTAAGGCTGGAGAGCAGCACATTAATTAGCTCAACTCTGAGAGGGAACATGGCGCGAAAAAAAAGGCCATACCTAATTGGAGCACAAGTGTCACCGGCTAGGATGTTGGCTAAGTAGTTGGTTAAGCTGACATGGAGCGTTTGAAAGACACATGTCAGTTCGTGCTCACCCAATGACACAGTTGAAAGATGTGGCTTGAGGTTGAAGCGTGCTGCCGCGGGATGGAGGTTGGCCACGAACGTTTTGGGGTGGGAGGGAGTGGGCTTGTTCATGGAGGAGGAGGGAGGGGGTTACATGGATCAAGGAAAGTCGTTGGCCGGGTGCGGGGGGCTTATCAACTCTGGGCAGCTTCGATCCTTTGCTTCGATCACTTTTATTTATATGACTATCACAGCTATCACTATGCCCTGTAGATCTCCGTATCTAGAGGGTCAGGCGATATCACCAGTTACGTGAACGTCAGGTTACATTCAGGTACTTTTCCATCCCCACGTAGACAATAGCAACTCCCCACAGAGCCCGATGATGGGAAGCACAACGGGGAGCAGGAAACTCCCGCCAGTTTTTTTAAACTTAGTCATATCGTTACCTCGTAGTACTGGGGCGACAGCTCAACAGAGCGACTTTATGTGAGGTAGGGGACTGTAGTTAACCGGCGCTTGTCAGGGACGGAGTAAGCGAAATGGGGAATATTAAAATTCAGGTCCACCCATTTAGGCTTCAATCTAATGACCGCCGTTCTCAGCGACGCGTCACTGCAGGGTCAAGCTTATGTATGGAATCGAATTCTACGGTGAATACATGGTGAAACCGCGAAAGGAACGGCTTTCTGATCGGTGTATAGGTAGCCAAGTACAGGTATTATCTACTTACGTCCATTATCCTCAAAGTTTATACAAATTGAATAAAAATAGGGAGAAAGGATACCTTAGAAATAATCATGACCATGGGATTCACCAGGTCTGC
Organism: Myochromella boudieri; assembly: GCA_018221655.1. NCBI lineage: Eukaryota > Fungi > Basidiomycota > Agaricomycetes > Agaricales > Lyophyllaceae > Myochromella > Myochromella boudieri. The sequence continues at coordinate 13,224 of JABCKU010008157.1, forward strand.
GTGACCGTGGAGGCATGAATGAATCGTCCCTGACGCTTCCAACCAAAAATGGCTCAGGTGTCGGTTCCAAGATATTCCCCGCAGCCGCCCATGACGACAGATTTGGGAGAAGGTTGCGAATACCAGGGCTCGCCACCCGAGGGGGATGCGCTGGCTGAGATGGCTGCCGTTTTGGCGGCGACGCAATAGCAACCGGGGCTACAAGTTCACCGTCGTCCGACGGTGCAACAGACCCCGTTGCCGTGTTTCGCAGGGTCTGAATGGTTCGACTGAGGTTCTGAAATACGGTGTGGCGATCTGGCCACATGGAGATGTCCGATGGGTTGACGAGAGGGGAGGGTTGAGCATCTTCGGTGGTTTGGCTTGTGAAGGTGGAGTGGATTGATGAGTCAGACATCCCACGGCGGCGGAGTGTGCGATGCAGTAAGGGAGCTAAATAGTCGGTTTCTTCATCCCGGACGGGCCCCTCCATATCAATCACGGCATCGACGTTCTGGGAGATTCTCTTTGCGTTTATCCTCCCTGCAGACCTTCCAATGGTTGTTGTACTCAAGTCACTTACAGACGGTTTCATAAATGATTGTACTCTACGCGGACCGTGGGGAACAACAACCCACGGATCCGGCGTCTTCTGTGGTGCACCAGCGAAGATCTTCATTACGGCAGACGCGTTATGAGAAGTTGTGGTGGGTTCTTGAAATTCCCTAGGCCACTGGTTCGCGTGGGATGCGACGGTACTTGTTGTTGATCGGCCTACTGCGGTACCCGAGAATTCGACATTAACCGTGGTCGTAGAAGCAGAGAGCGCTGGGCCAGACTTTTGCATAGGCCGAAGAGGACGCGTTGATCCACGTCCACTAATTGTGCGAACTAGCCCAGGACGAACCACCGAGGTTTCTCCGCGGGCGGCCGTTGGTGTGAATAGTTTCGAGATGGGAGCCATCCAGCTGCTCGCGACCACGTTACCGGCAGAGTCTCGTTCTTTCTGCTCTAACTCCTCTTCGATTTTGTTCGGATTCAATGTACGTTCGCTAAGTTTCGAAGCACACGATGGGTCGAGGATAATGTCGTTCAGGACAACGCGCATTTCACCCATGTCGGTAAACATGTCCTTGCACACTTTGAAAAGAACCCTGAAGTCCTTCCGTGTGCATGGGATCACCATCGAGTCATCTTCTAGAAGGAATCGAAACTGCGCGCGCAAATTACTGGATTCAGTCACGATGTTGTTGACAGTCGTTCGAGAGAGATGTCCAACGTCAGCGCCCTTGAGGTGTTGACGCTTCAGTCGGTTAGTTAACGTAATCGCATCAGCCTGTGACATGCGAGTATGAAGACCGGAAATTCGATCAAGCAGGACGGATAGGTGGGAAGATAGGGTGTCTGAGAACGAGGAAGACTCCGAACGTGGGTCGTGAGGGGATGTCGACATTAAATGTGAAGTTAAAGGAAGTGGTGAGAGCTGACCAGGCCATGTTTCTGTTTGGACTCCTCGTGATCGACTAAGAAGAAGCAGTGGTTTAAGTGCTTTAGGTTTCTCTGGTGATGAAAAATCATCATCATTGTCTGCAAAGGATTCCTCAATCTCAATGCTGACGTGGGAAGAGGGGTAACCTGGTCGCGGTTGGCTGAGAGACAACCGTCGTGCTTCTGAAGATGCTAAGGAATCTGGCGGTGACAACGGGCGTCTGGTGGTTTCTGGGGTGAGCGGCTCCTGTTACAGGTTAAACTTACACGAAAAACATGTCAAACGAACAGTCTTACGAAGGAACGACGGTTATTTTTATCCACACTGATACTTCGGGGCTTGAAGTGTTGTAGCTACAATAGAGAAAATGAGGAAGTTCCTAATTGAAGAATAAAGTAGAATGCCTCACTGGATGATCCTTGGGAACTGATCCAGGAACACTGTTGGTATAATAATGACGCCGTATCCGGGGAGTTCCAGCTACAACAGCTATGGGTGGTCTGATACGCTAGACGAGTTGGAAAACTGATAGCTTACCTCCGTTCGAAGAGGGAGGCCGTACCCTGAATTCTTCAACCTCTTCATGTAAGGCATGTATCTCCTCGCGGGATTCAGTCAACATATTTTGCAGCTCTGCATTATCTCGCTTCAATATTTCATTATCGCTGACAAGAGACTCCAAAACATTCGTCAACTCTGTGCGTTCGACTAGGGCAGTTTGCCCCAATTGCTGCGGTATATCAATAGGGATTTCAAATGCACCTGACAAAAATAGCTCACCGAACTATTAAGTGCTTCCAAGCGAACGCGAGCATCTTGTAAAATGTTCTCCGATGACTCCAGTCGGTGAAATCTTCGCTCCTCCAACGTTTCCTGTAGCCGCCTAACCTCTCTTTGAAGTTTTACTGTCCCATAAGTGTCAGCTATACATCAAAGTAAATGACGCTGTCAATGCACCTGTCTTATCCTTCATAGTGGCGAGACGGGACTCTGCTAGCTTGGCTCGGTTAGCCTCTCCATCCCGTTCCTGCTGCATGTCGTCTTTCTCCCTGACAGCAGCCGACAGACGAGTTTCCCAGCCTACTGAACGGGCGTGTTGAGCGGTAAGTCGAGAGATGGTGCCACGCGCTTCATGTAATTCATGCATAATGGTCTTGGTAGAAACTTCAGTGACTTCATTATTGACAAGAACTTGGTTGAGACGCTGGTTACATAGAAATTAAAACTGAGCCTTAACATAGAGGTATATTACTTACTTTCTCCAACCTCGCCTTCTCCCTTATAAGTTCGGAAATTTCATGTACAGATGGATCATATACAGAGTCCTCCTCTGCGTGGTTCCCATGTAGCTCCGCAGGTGATTGGATCGGTACTCGACCCTGCAGAAAGGTTAGAGTAACCACGACCTGCGGCGCGTGCGCGTACCTCATGCCGACGTACGTACGCCTCGTGACGCTGTAGTAAAGCCTGGCCGACCTCTGAGAAGCATTAGTTGGGCCTGGGTGGCGTTGTCCACAAGCATACCTGCGCTCAGGATTAACCGGCTTTCTAAACGAGACTTCAACTCTTGCCAGGCCCTTGTGCTTTCACAATCTTCTCTGCCACAGCAACACGTCGGAATTGGTGGTTCTGGTGAAGGGACCCTAGAAAAGTTGGCCAGCGCAAGAGTCAAGTCGTCAACAGTGTTGCTCGCGTGGTGGAAACTATTGGCGAGGGGTGATTCGGGGGAAGTTGAACGAGATTTATCAATTTCTTCAGGCATAGTGTTGGACAAACGAGCGTGGGCCACACTACGTGGCGAGAGAAGGATGTGGTTTAGACTATATAACGAAGATTGTGGATGCCGGCGACCATTGACATGTAAGTGCTAAGGAGTTTGTGCCCCACACGTGATGTTTCCTCTTATACGGTGATCAATAACCTCAAGGTCAAAGCGATCACGACCAGGCAAGATCAGGCTCTGTCAGGCTTCTAGAACACTCATAGATCTAGAATCAACCCCAAATGGAAATCGTACTATACATATGGATATTCATGATATCATACAGTGGAGGAGCTATGGAGAGAGGAGAGAGCACAGTACTATAGATTGATGTATGAGATAAGAATAAGAGCGGCCCAGCAAGTGGTATAGAAACTATACGTGATGATTAAGATATAATGAGAGTCACCAACCCAGGTATCCAATGAATAATGGCGGTTGCGTTCGAGCGATCGAGGAACTGGAAGTGATTGGCAAGACCTGACATCGCCAGTTCGTCTAGGGCATTCAGGTGATTTGGGCCAGGGCCCGACGGGATCTCATCCACTGTGCTCAGAGTCGATGACGAAGCCCGAAGTGTTGTTTGTCGCGAGTGGTCGTGGAGGGAGACTCGGAATATGCTAGCTACGGAGCGAATGATAGACGGATTGGAAGCGTTTGCCAGAACATCCTTGATCCGGTTCTGAAGGGTGTCGTACCTGGAGGAAAAAAATACGCTTCAGATGGAGATAGGGTAGCCAAATAGAATAAACAAACGTTAAAGAAACGATCTGAGGGAAAGAAATCGCAATATCCGAAAGTAGGCCATACATGATTTCAGTCTCCGCATCGTCTCCTTGAGCGGTGGTCAACATCGTCCCAACAAACGAAGTCACCAAAAGTGCGGTGGTCGAATCCGTAATGCCCAGGAACGTGGGGGAAATGCGAGGAGCCCCACCCTCCTCGTCTTCCAACTCATTCAGTCCAGCATCCGGAAGCCAGGCATCATCGATTCTGCAGCTGTCCAGTAATCGTCGATATGCTTTAGGCGTTGTAGATGCTGGCAATAACGCTAGGAAATATCCTAAAGCTTCCGGAGAAATGCTGTCGCGGAACCCATTGGGTATGTCGTTGTTCGCTTCTGCGCGAACGGTGACGGTCAGAAGGCATCGAAGAACGGACTCCGCAGAATCCTTCAAACCACCATGCCGCAAGCCTTTGAAAATGATTGCAGCAAGCGAGAAGGAGAAGCTAGACTCAAAGGACAACTTCAATGCTTCGTCTAACTGGGAAGTCACGTCTTCGAGGGGAGCTCGTGTCTTGAGAAGGAAGGACGAGACGGATTCGGACTCGAACATTCCACGCTGTTCGATGTTCTCTAGCGATACTATCAAGAGACGAGCAGCCTCGATGTAAAAGCTGGGATGGCTGGCTTGAAGTAGGGCAACAGCCAGCCAGAACAAGAGACAAATGTATCTGGAATCCTTTGGTAACGCTGGGACAACTCTGCACATGCATCGAAGCATGCTGATAACAGACAAAGTATGAGTGTCGGTGACCTTTTGTAGGGCAGTGTTGAATGCGACAAGAATTTGGTATAAAAAGTCGTCGTCCACATCAGAGGACGCAAGCATGCCTAGAGCAATGAAAGCTCGCGTCTGCACTGCGGGTGAGACTTGGAATGCACTTGAGGTTATCAGGCTCATCCAGCGAGCACGCCATACATTGAGCAACCCTAGAAAACGAGCGCTAAGTCACGGCATGCATTGCAGCGTATAGTAGACACATACCTTTAGAACCAGTACCAACCTCCATAACTCGAATCAGAAACTCAGTAAGGCGCTCTTGTGTGTCAAGGCACTCCTTGTCGTTGACAGGGTCCCAGTTAGTATATTCACTCGTCGAGGTCCCACGTCGAAGACCAAATAACTGAAGCTTGGCTGGAGTGGTACAGTCGTTGATGAGCTGAAGAAGCTGTGGGCCAACAGACTCCTCCGTCCTTGAGACGTATAAAGCGTGAAGTAGGTTCATTATGATACCATAAACCGACTTGCGGACGAGTGGTGATCCACAACCCGCAACAAGTGTGACGTTGTGGATTATTTCAGGAACATATAATTGATCACAGCCGGCTTGACCAGACGAGGGAGCAACGACCAAAGAAAAGCGTATGAGGGTTGATATCTCATTCCAGTTTGGATGATCAGTGAGAGTTTTGAAAGGTTGGGACATGAAAACTTTACACACAACCTACAGAAATGTTAAAAGAGAGATAGGGAGGAAATATAATTCACTCACCCTACGAAGCCTTGAGTACATTCGTCCCCTCACATGAATCGAGGACAACGAGGCTATGGCATGAGAAATGGCTTCACAACGATGAGTGCCAACCCCTCCTTCTGTGGCCGTCCGTAGAAGTTCGTCCAGTACAACGTCTATCACCACTGAGTCCAGCTTGCTGATTTCGCTCCATATATACGTCTGAATGGTAGAGTTAATCTAATAAACATATCATCAGTATCTTTTGAGACAAGTACAAGTGAATTAGATACAAACATCTGGATACGTTGCAGCTAATTCTGCCAAATTTCGGACACAATCACGTAACCTAGCCCCAGAGCGTTCATAGAGTTTATTTGTAGGATTAGAAAAATGGGCAAGGTTCTTGATCCAAGGGCTGAGATACTGTATACAGCTTATCCTCTGGGAGGTCTTATCCATGCTGCCCATAGCAGCACCAACTTCGGGAATGAAGTCCAGCGTCAACTGTGGAGCGAACTCTGCAATCTTTTCACTTAATTGAGCGACGAACGCAGAAGGATCTCCTGGAATAAAGCCAGCTAGTAAAACGTGAGTTCTGGCCATAAGTAAGTTATGATATCCTTACCATGTGAGGCGATAATTGGGCTCTTATCGTAGTTGAGATATGTACACACAGAACCCAAAAGATCATAGGCAGCGCCCCGCAATTCCTCGTCATTCATGTCGACACTGAGAAGTCCTACGTGCAGCAACGTTGCTGGAACGTTCGAGAAACGAGAAAAACGTTCGGTTAAAGGAGTCTGCACATCTTTTAGGCGGCCCTTCGCTGATCGGATAGCCTACATAGGTGTGAGACGGTGTATATATCAAACACCATCGAAGTACGAACCTTAACAACATTCTCCCGAGATGGGGATGAAAAATACTCAGTAGCACCTCCACGACTACGTCTGATGATAAACTCGCAATTATCAACTCCAGTAGCAACGTTGTATACATCGCTGATGTCCGAGAGAGGTATGATCTCAGTCGCATTACAGACTAGGCCAGGGGAAATCGTCTGTGCCTTTACGGAGGTAATCCGAACGTGCGTAATCCCCACAGTAAGAACAATAGGCCTTGGCTGAACCACTTTCATAGTAGCTTCCGGGAATATTTCCTGCGGTTCCTGTTCCAACGCCACTGAAGTGGCGGTTAGTGAGGTGAGTTGTAACAATCCAACATGACACACCTGGGTTGACAAGGTCTTTGATGACTTCAGGTGGGACTTTACGACTCAATTCAGCAACAGAAGAGAAACCATGAATACCATCGCAGAATGGGGTTCCAGCAGTGACATTATAAAGGCGGCGCAGGTATTTCTGTGTGAGGGCATTGGGATTTAAGATATGAGTCGTCGAGAAACGTGAACGAATATCAGATGGGATCAGTTCGGCACAATATTTCAGCCATTGTAGCGGAACTTCACAGATGGACGTGAACCAAGTACAGTCCAAGATGATATTGAATTGTTGGTTTTGATACTCTGGAAGTGTGACGGTCTAAATCCTTGCTTTAGCTCGCTGTTTACTCTGTTCTTTTCGTTGCAAACCTTGAAAATGTGGTACATGAGGAGCTCAATGTCAAGAGTTTCAACATCAATTTTCGATAGCTGAAGAATAAAGAATGCTGGTTGGTCCTTCAAATTAAATGATGAATAATTTGAAAGCCGTTTGCTGAAGAGGATAGAGCTTACCCGAGGAACATTAGTTTCCAAGAAGATATCTTCAACCTGCTTTGTGCTCCTCCCAGAATAACGATTCATCAGATCGATATATTCCAGATGTGACTGTTGGGGCAGGGAAGATGCTCGCGGAATTTCCAAAGGTGGTCCCAAATCAACCAATAAAGCACAGAGCCCGTCCCATGCCCGTTTACCATTGAGAGCTGTTGCATCTCCCTCGGTCGAAGGTTTTGACAAGCTTAGAAGTTCTTTGCCAATCTTGTCTGCATGCTTATCGAAGAAACGATGCAATACGATGATGTCTGTATCATCGGATGTCGTACCAGACCATTGATCGTTATCTTCCTCGTGCGCAGTAGCCGATAACGGTTTCTTACCATACAGGTTAATAATCGCAGTGTTGATATATGATAGAGGGACTTACACTCAAATCACTCAGGAAACGGGTGACGTCGGTAATATTCGCTTTTAAGAAGGAGTTAAGAATGACCATATGTGCCTCCTTCCCAAAGAAAATATTGTTGGCTAGGTTCTGGATTATTTTAGTGATCACCATAAGGCCGCGCCGTAAAACCATTTGGGTTTCCTCTGGCAATGCAATATCAATAGTATCTGGTGCGACCACTGCCGGAGAGATGAACCTATGAAAATGATCGGTTGGTGACTTATAACAAGTTGGTTGAATGAAAAAAACCTCAGAAAAATGAAGGCTCCAGTTGCCGCGAATTTAGACTCTGGCCAAACATTTGTCCTGTAAGCTCGAGTAAGTTATAGTTGATACACAGTGTGGGATTACTGACACTGTAGTTGCTATGTGTGCACAAATTTCTCGGAATATCCTTGGAGTCAATGTTATTACCGATAGATTGATGAAACGATGCAGACAACGTACGGAGGGATAACAGGAATGGAAGAGGTGACAATGTTGAGGAAATGCTCAGCAATAAACTCGACATTTTGGAGGTTTCGTGCAACAACCTCTTCACCGACCTTACTGGGATCCAGATCGTACCCATAACCAGAGGAATTCTCAATCATGATTTTTAGAAGGGGCTGAACCAAAGTCCTCAAATAGTTATAACCGTGAATCTTGGCAAAGGCAGATAAAAAGCGAGTGCATGTTGTGTTGCTTCGGAATATGTTGGCCTCATTATCTGTAAGTAACTTGTCAAATGCAAATAGAGAAGGTTGGAAAGAGGCTCACCAGTCGCAGCAACTTCTCGTTCTATCATTACTTTGATGAGTTTCATAAGAGAGGCACGGGTATCGAAGACGTTGAGGAGAACGGAAATCATCATGTCAACCTCAGAAGGTGGGCAAATTTCACATATCGTCAATGCCAATGCCATCTGTTATAATAAGCATCTTAAAAAGGACCAATAGTTCACATGCTTACATCTGACCCTCTAACCAACTGTGTTGGTGAACATGAGCCGTGTAGTGATCGACCAGATGGTAAGGACTCACTTCACAGAGACGATTGTGACGAGAAATACTAGCTGAGCGATCTTCTGGGTCAAACTTGGTGCCTTGGCTGATAACACGAGCAAAAACATGGGCAAATATAGCTCTCTTCCTATTATCCTCGTCGTACGCAAGCGGTAGACATTGTTTGAAGCCACTCTCTGTGTTGGCGCTCACGAGGTGCGACAGACCAGTGATAATAAGTTCTCTCAGTTCTGCTTCCTTCTGAGACGTTCTTACCCTCTAAAGGAAAGTCTAGGCACTTGCTTGCATAAAGGGTAACAAAGACCTACCTGGTGTAATGATCCCAACTCCGAGACACTATCTGATGTCTAGGGAAAGCGCATAAGTTGTTAGTTACGCATGTAATCGGCAGACTTACAGAAACGTCGCTATGATAGGTTTCAAGGGCCTGAAGAAGAGCTCCCGAATATTTGTTGAATAATCGAGAAACCACATGTACACTGTCATCCCCAGCATTTGCATCGACTGGGCGAAGCTGTAAACGGTCCAACAATTTCACGGATGTTCGCAAACACGCCATATTGAGTTCGCTCGTGATAGTTGCAAGCTCCCCTTTCGTGCCACCCTGTGAATTCAATGTTAATCACGAACTTGGTATATTGTTATTAGGTCCTACTGGTGCTGGTAGGAGCCATCCGACGATGATGTCCAATATTTGGTGGCGGGCACTGCTATCCTTCCGCACAACGAGCGAGTCTGTACGATTGCAGACGCTCTCACACATGACACAAAATTTAGTCTTTAGGCGGAACGAAGTGGGACCGGCGAAGCGTGTCATAAAGGAAGCAAGCGTCAGCATGGTCGGGCTAACATCGATGTTCAGAAGATCCTCCATCGTTCCATGAGTGCTCTCAACAAGAAGCTTAAGCAAAGCAATGAACTATATTATAAACAAGGAAAATTTAGCTATTCTTCTAATGTGGTTCAGAAAATGTGCATACCTGGTCCAAGAACAACATTGAGGTCTCATTCAACTCAAAGCCTGCGTTCTCCTGAAACGCGGAAATCTTCCTATGGGCACCAGTCAACCAAGCTCAAAGATAGAAGTTGTGAAGACAAACTCGTCCAAATGCTTGAGGAGCTTGGAGTACAACTTCGGACTAAGCTCGGCACCAAGTGCATCCCGCGCCACATCACGGATCTGTGTGTCACCATCCAGCAACAGTTGTGTCAGGTCTGTTATATATGTCCCAACCAACGGCGCAGGGCTTTGCATTACGCGCATCTCGTCAGGTAGTAAATGAGCAGGAATAACGTCCTTTAAAGACGTGAGATCTTGGTTGTCTTGAACACATGCACCACCAAGGGCGGCCAAGAACAACGTAAGATTTTGCCATTGGAAGCGTTGCTCCTGCAAAACCTTCAGCTTATATCAAGCGTACTATACAAGTTAGACAAACCTGCCAGGTGGGAGGAAATCGGTGACTGTCTCCGTTTTCAGCAGTATCGTGTACAACGTCGAAGATAATTTCGGTGAGCGCCCGCCATCGCCAGTAGCATTCTTGCCATACAGCAATATAGACGGCTGACGAGTATGAGATTCCCCGTACCAGTTTACGTATTCTCTTTTGGTGCCCAACTCGCCCTATGAGCTAGATCAGTACGAGCTACAGTTGCTTTGGCGAATACGCACCGACGAGCATTACTTTAGGATCGCCTAGCGACTCGTATATGGGATTACGTTTTGATCGGTTTTCGTCACTAATAGTCTCATTGACAGGAGCACCCGTTTGGCGTTCTGCGTGTGCTAGGAAACGCAAGCATTTTGCAGCCAGGAGAGAGACATTGCTGTCCGCGGATGTAAGTGCCACAAGGAAAGCAATTTCAGCGAGGGCAAAGGCAGGTACACGTTTAGGATCTGTTTGTATTGCTTTGATCTCTGGGTACTTGTAACAGTTGTAATAAGAAACAAAGCGAAGAGTATCGTGATTGGCACGTACAGGTGTCTTTTTGACGTACAACTCGAGAATCTGATGTGCCATCGAAATCCACAATCTTTCGGCCTCCAGGTCATCTCGAGTATGCAGCAGATTTGTAACAATACTGAGTAAAGTGGGCGATCTATGCCAAAGATAAATGACAAATATTGCAACACAGAGGGGCTCACTCACATGCCAATCGTGAGGAACTCAACCATCTGGGCATTAGCGGGATCTCCGGGATTAGGGGAGTCGTAAATAGCAATGGCTGACATATAGAAACAACTCGCAGCAGAGATCTTCACAGATATATCGAGCGGGGCTTCCCAAAGTTTATTTGCAGTTTCCAGCCATTCTTCCGCGTCTTTCATACCGGTGTTTTTCATATGGAACAAAGGGCTGGCACGCCATAGGGACAAGAATGCAAGGAGAAGAACATCTCGATCTGACAATGATTGCGAGATGGTTCGCTTGCATTTTGGACGGGAGTTCATGCGTTTCATGTTGCCATATTGATCGACCTCAGGGCGGCGCAGAGCACAAGTCTGGGATGGATAATAAGTTGAACACCTATCTTGAAGCCAGAGGCAAAGGATTTACCCTGTAGATAGTCCGAGACCGAGCAGACATGAGATCTTCCAACTTGCCTAACGATTTCTGCCACCTAATACGCCCCGCCTATGAAGTTTCAATGCAGGAATTTAGCAATAAACACAGGCACATACCTCCTGGGCCAACGTCAACGTAGCTCGAACTGCGCAAAGTTTGACGGCTTCAGATCGTTCAGGTTCCATGCAGGTGACAAAGAAAGGAAGTGCATCGTCCTCTGGCAAAAAGCGGAACATGGCAACCAGAGCTTCTGCATAAATGGCGACGTCAATTTCATCTGGTGAATCCCAAAAAGGTTTCCGTGAAGAGTTGGATGATAATGCAGACTAGATGAAAGTATGAATACATAAACATCGGGTGATAAGATAAACTTACTTTGAGCTCGTGGGCTAAGTCGTGTGCGACCATAGTCAAAGGAGCTTCGATGTCATGGTTGATATACGTCGCTGCACGGCATATGTCGACTATGCAGACTAAGGCAACCTCAGTGAGCTTAGTGTTCCCCGTGGCGTGTTTCAGGATATCATCGCCCAATTTATTTTCCTACCCCAACAGTTAGCCATGCTGTTGGCATCATGAAACCACCAACATACCTTCCTTGACTTAGTCGTCCCAGCAAACGAAGCCTGGAAGTCCGTCCTAAGTTTTTCGGCAGTTGAGCAATTGAGGATTGCAAGAGTAGGCCAGAAGATGTGCTCGTCGTTCGTTGGATTCATCGAATACAACAAATCAAAAACACGTTCCGGAGCTCCTTCTGCCTTGCCCCGAACACGAATGGCCTCGTCAAACTCTTGTGGGAAGGTGGTGATCCAGTTCCACACCGCCATTCTTAGTGGAACGGCAACGCCAATTTGTGTGGGACGTTTCATCTCAACAAGCAAAGAGGAGAATTCTGAACGTGAGAATGAGCATGATGTGTGGAAATCAACACATTCATGAAAGAGACCTACCAACCAACAGCGACACAAGGCGCGGTCTATCCAATGCACAATGTGCCATCAGCTGGAGGTCAGTAGTATCAGGGCTGTCGGCAACTCCACCCCCAAGGAAGTGAATTTTGGTCCTCAAACGTGAATACACGACCTGCCAATTAGAGGCCGAGATTTGGAACACGATCCGTCCTGCGTACTGACGAATAAGATCGTTTACTGGGATAACAGAGTTAACTAAAGACATATGCGTCTTCTCGTACGTAGTCTTGTAAGCAGAAAGATGCATCGTAGAGTGAAGACTGAGTTTCCCAGATCCCACGGAGTTTGAAGACGACTTCATACGGAGTCCGCGTTGTTCTGTAGCTGATGGGCGGGGGTAGTCTGTGGGAGGAGTTTGTGGGCCGTCAGCAACGTCTTCCGGTAAACTTGCAGAGACACTAGGTGCTTCATAGTCCCGGAATGTTAAATCGGAGAAGCTGCTTGGCAGTATGAGGGGGTGGTGTGGGGACGATGTCTGGCGTATGAGCATCACCATCACACTCAGTACATATCGTGCACAGTTATCGTCGAGTGCCACGGGCTCCATATTCAGGGGCTGTATCGAGTGCTCCGAGGATGTTTGTCGGTCTAACCTCCCTGATCCAATCACAGGCGAGTCTAGTGTGACTGGGTGACCTTGGCTTGACCGTGAGCTGGAGCGAGGGTGGCTCCAACGCGAAGCCATCGTCATTGAAAGAACCTTCAAGACGAATAGTTGAGATTGCAGGATCTCGATGGGCATGTGGCCTTCGTGATCAATTTGCTGTCCATAACGACATCAATGATTGAAAGGCTGAGCAATGGAAAGGGGGCACACTTTTGAGGACATCCTGTCCAGTAACTCGCTCAATGCCCATGCTATGATATCCAAAGAGTCGTGTGAAAGGTCAACGAGGGCTTCGATGACCTCCTGAATCGCTGAGTCGGCTTCAAGGTGATCTAATGGAGTGCCGGAATTGGTTGGCAACTAACGATACGTGTCATTGAGCATGCAAATACTGGAAAAGGAAAAAGACAGAATGACTCGCTTTGTTCTTCAGCCTGTTCACCAGGACCTGTACAACCTTTTGTTGTGGGGTTGCGGATGCGCCCAAGGAAAGAAGCGAGTGTTGCTGCGAAGACCCCAAGCCCATTAGAGCGTGATGCGAGTCTGTACTCTTGTGCGCGCGGGATGGTGGGGCTGGTGTTGGACCTGTGGATCCTGAAGGTCTTCGAGCCGGACCCTGGTGGGTTTGGCGAGACATCAGAGCGTTAGCAACGAGTGTGAAGCGCTGTCAGATTTACGTTGCTGGCTCGCGCAAAGACTAGTCCAACTTCTGGTCTGCGCGGGACACGTCAAGACGAGAACCTCAGGGCAGTCCAGAGCGAGGGAGCAGTCCAGTCCTTCGTCAGGATGGCCAAATATCTGAAAGGAAGCGTGATGCTGACCAATCACTGTCGTTGATCATCGACATCGATACCAAGCGCTTGCCTTCGCTTGCTGGCGCTAATCACCTTGAGGCACCCGCAGCACGTATTGCCATAAACTTTTTTTGAAACATGCTATAATTCTTTATATGTACGTACAAAATAATAGGATTGTGATATAGAAGCCTTAGCACTGTTGCCATATTGTGTGCTATCAGATCTACAACTGCTGTAATTCATATGAAATGCTAGATGGCTAGACAGACCTATTTCTGCAGTGTGTGCGCTACAAGCGTGGAGGCAAGTCATTAAAGCGGCAGGCAAGTCATCAGAACAGTAAAGAAGTTAGTGGAGTTGTTGCAGCGATGGGGAAGGCATCAAACGTGTGCCACTTCAGGATATACAACGGCATTAAGTACCCAAATTTGATTGGTGACTCGGTCTAGTTGAGGTAGAGTCATCCTCTCATCGGTCGTCGCACCCACGGTACGGTGTGAGAGGACAACAACTGTGGAGTAGGTGGCGGGTGTGGGAAGAGAAAAGGAAGAGTTTATTGTGAGCACAGAGCTGTGGTCAGATGCACCATTGTAGGTCACAAGAGGCAAAGAATGGGATTAGGGAGGAGCGTGGTTTCAATAATAAGAACGCAACCAGAGCTCTAACGGTCACTTCGCTTGGAGAAGGGTGACTAAACATGAACGATTAGATGTGATAAATGACACCTCTGTGCACCTACTAAGCATCGAACTCCGGCGATCACCTACCACCGAACTTGTGTGTACCGGCGTGGGGCACTCTGTCCAGGTGAGTACATAAGTACATATATTGATGGGAGCGCCTGAAACACGCGTATGTTGAACCGTGTTCGACATGAGTGACAGAACAATGGGGGAGAGTATATGGCGTCACACGTGTGTTTGGAAAGCTCTGCAAATTAGTGTCAGGCTGATTGGATGTATAGTCAGAGTTAGGCTAATGTCAGGCTAGCAGAAGTAAACCACGTACATCTCAGATTGTAGTCGAACCGCAACGGGGTCATGACTGATAGATGGTCACTCTAAACATGAGATAAGTGGTGGGTGACAAGACTGTGATACAACCAGGTGGATCTGACGTGCCCCATGAGATGAGACACGTCCTTCCACGCAGAGAAACAACAAACTTAAAGACATAGAGTCTTCAATCTTGACATTCGTCATGGATGGTAAGTCGAAAAAGAAGCTGCACAGCCACTGGACCCACAAGGATATACAGGTTCCCCTGACACTCGGAAGTCATCCTCATTTGGTTTTGAACGTTGATACAGCTCAAATCTGTATTCGTGCAAGATTGTTGTCGTAGACTCCACATTGTTCGACCGTTGTGGCAGGATACTGCCGGATACTCGGATTCATTGCACCGAGCACAATGGAAAATGGTACTAGGAGCCCATGGAGAACGCTGGACCCGGTTATCATTCACGGAGAACGGATAGTTAAGGCGTTTCCGTGCGGACTGAAGAGGATGTAGGCTTTTCTTGAACCTGCATAAAGGTAGAAAGGAGAGCTAGGGCGCGGGAAATCAAACTATTCCCTACTCCGCCATTTCAAATTGACTGGCTCTCTTTCCGTCTCGTTCCCTACTCCTTGGATCTTGATCTGCCCTCTTCTCGCTGTCGCCCCAGTTCTTTGTTTCGGTCGCTCTCTAGTCAATCGTCGTTTGCAAAGCAGTTATTCGCTTGTTCCATCGCTAAATTCCCGTTCCGTCTGCGCTGTCTGATTATCTTCAAGTTGCTTCACGTCGCCACCCAGCTTTTTCGCTCTTCTCCCCTAAAAGAGGGAAAAACGCAGCATCACCCACTTCTCACACACAGCTATCGTCTATTGATAACTGGGTGTTTTTTTTACCGCCACTTCCATCCCTCCCCCTTTTCCATCCCTGCCCCTTTTTTTTCCGAACCGTAAATTTTCACGAAAGTAGTCGAAGAGTAGCAGCCAGTCATGTCACGCACTGATGTACATGATTTCGAGTATCCTCCGGGACTCAACGCCATGCGACCACGCAGCAACAACGATCGGGATGCCAGCCAACACACGTACTACACCAACACGATGTTCTCGACAGGGGATCGGCGGCCATCGCAGGGGATCTCTGGCTATCCTGGATACTCTGTTACAGGCTCGCGACCTCTGGGTGTAGCAGAGCGAGAATACGGTTTTGGGACTGAGGTGAATGTAACAAGTAGTGTGCCAAACAGGCACAATGCCAGCTTGAGTGCTATTGCACCGATCCCGACAACTTCTCAGTCCTTCTCTTCTCTTAACCACCATCACCGCCGTTTCTCGCCTCCGCCCAGCGTCCCCTCCTCCTACCATTCCTCTCCCCCCATCAGCGACAGAGACGCCCATATCTTCAGAACAGTCCCCTCGCCCGCGACAAATCCTGTACCCCCCAACTCCTTCAACCACCGCACCACTCTTTGGTGGGGTGAAATAGAACCCTGGATGGACGAAGAGTACGTCAAACAGGTCTGTGCGCTCATGGGCTGGGATCCAGTCAACATCAAGGTCCCCCATCCCGCACCTGATCCGGTCAATGGCCAACAAGCTAATAACCCCGGATTCTGCTACCTTACATTCTCCACCGCTGCCCAGGCTGCCTCCGTTCTCGCTCAAATCAACGGTGGGGGGAACGCGCCGGTCACCATGCCCAACTCCTCTAAGCCATTTGTGCTCAACTGGGCTTCCGCCGTGCAGACCGCGTCGCCGTCTGCATTTTCTCAAGGAGCGAATGCTTCATCGAGTGCGATGCAGCAGCAGCAGTTCCCCAAGGAATATAGTATATTCGTCGGCGACCTCGCTCCGGAAACCTCCAACTCCGATCTCGTGGCTGTCTTTCGTAATCCAGTTTTAGGCCTGCGGAATGACCGCGAGCCCAAGTTCATCCGCCCCTTCGCAAGTTGTAAGAGCGCCAAGATCATGCTGGATCCCGTCACTGGTGTCTCAAGGGGGTATGGGTTTGTTCGGTATGTGAATACATGCTGTGTCCGAATATGAGTTCTAATATCTTGTGTCACAATCTCAGGTTTACCGATGAATCTGATCAACAGCGCGCTTTAATTGAAATGCACGGACTGTACTGCCTTTCTAGGCCCAGTATGTTCTCTTCCATTCAACGAAGCACGCATATAATGACCTTTGATATCATTCAGTGCGCATCTCACCCGCAACAGCCAAATACAAGGCTCCTCCTGGCGGTCAATCGCTTGATCTTCCCCAAGTACAATTCCCTCCCCAGCTCACAAGTGGTTACGATCAACAGCCACAACCTGTTACTATTGCTCTCCCCCTTCCAAATTCCAACCTGACCAAAAGCGTATCCAATCCAATTGCTGCTACAGCGTCTCACGTGTCTCCTAGCCCCACCAGCATTACCGTCCCGAGTTCCGGGTCCGGTTTATCTTTGGGAGGCTCAAACTCCACAGCCTCGCTCAGTTCAGGTTCTACCACTAGTCTATCCACTTCTGGTTTCGGATCCATGACATCCGAAGAAATGATGAGCCTGCCTAATAGCGTGCTTGCACAGATCGCTGCGCAGTATGCAAGCGGAGAGGCGAACCCGCCAAAGCAGAACGGTACATCGATCACTCAGACGTTTGTCCAAGACGGCCCGATTAGGCAACACTTTGGGCAGGGTGAAGGTGGCGCCCCGCGCTACACAATTTCTGAGGAATCTTGGAAGCACCATGCACAAGCTCGGGCGATACTGGGGAACCTCATTGGGCCTAATGGGGAGCAGCTCACGTCGACGGATCCGTACAACACTACTGTCTTCGTTGGTGGACTGTCGCCACTCATTCAAGAGGACACCCTGAGGACATTCTTTGCCCCATTTGGCGACATACATTACGTACGTGGCCATTTCGCTCAATTTTTTCTTCAATATTCATGACAACGATTTTTAGGTCAAGGTACCTGTTGGAAAGCACTGTGGATTTGTGCAATTTGTTAGGAAGGCAGACGCGGAACGGGCGATTGAGAAGATGCAAGGTTTCCCAGTTGGCGGGAGCAGGATTCGTTTAAGTTGGGGTCGTAGCCAATGTTTGTGGCATTCAAAGTGTTCTGACCATGTAGCCTTCTAATATCCGCCAATTTTCTCTAGACAAAGCAGCTCAGGCCGCTGCACAGGCTGCACAAGCTGCCGCAGTTCAAGCTCAGTTCCCCAACCCTGTGCAACCAACACCCAACATGACACAAGAGCAAGCCATACAACTTCTTCAGAAGTTCAACTTGCGGGGATACATAGATAATGTTCCGCACATACTCTCTGATCACACAAGCGGATATACCACTCTGCCTGAGGGTGTGTTTGACCCGAAGATTCAGGAATCTGTTATGGGAGTTCGAAATGATGGATCTCATCTCTTCGAATCCTTCTCCTCAAACGGTTTCCAGCCGCGCCCAGAGATACAGCGTGCTCAATCATCCTTTGCGCCATTCTCACCAGATGCCAACACCTTTGTGCCGGACACGAGACGTCGTGAGTCGTTCTCACGTTCTGAGATGCTACCACATCCGTCAAAGGCGTATGCCCCTGGATTCTTCCCTCAACAACCCCAAGAACTTATGGTCAATACGGACGTCGCAGCTCCTGGAAAGCATTCTCCAACATCCGCCCGGCCATCGAGTGCTACACGCTACAACACCTTCTTGGAAAGCTCTAATTCCTTTGGCATAAACAGGGCTCCTGGAAGACCTGAGGTCACTATCTCGCGCCCACCTTCTGGCCAGACTGGCCCGGCGAGTTCCGATTCGATCCACGACCTCAGTGGGGGGTTCACTAACCTCGACCTTGATCGCCCCATCAATGGCACCCCTGGTACCGTCACTTTTCGGGTGACGGATGAGAGGACCCCCTCGCCCCCAACGAGGCTACTTGATTAAACGTTCATAGTTTCTCTTATTTCTTTCGTCTTTTTCTCTCTGTCTCTCTCACAGCTCTATTTGATCCCTTCGTGTTTTCCAAAGGATATTATCAAAGTTCGCTTTGCACCTTAAATATTATCATCGGTTGGAGTTATCTGGCTTTGGTCTTAAACTCGCCTCTCCTACTCGCTATCTGTTTTGTCTTCCGCTTCTCCGCGCGACCTCTCCATATCCGCATCACCACCTTGCATCCGACTTCAGCCCACTCTTACTATCCTATAATCTCTTACGACTGGTCACGACATACGCAGCGCATGTTGTTGTCGTTATTACTCCAATTTCATGTTGCTCTCCTACACATGTACTATGTTCGACTTTATCCTTTTAGTCCAACACCACTTGTTATCATCTTCGCTTCTACGTATGTCCGTTACGTACCCAATCTCGAAACACACCACTCTCGTCGTATCTCTGTCTACTATCGTTTTGTGATCACGATTTCGTGTCTCTATACTACTAGCCCAGATTTCTCTCCCTTTTCGACTTCGTTACGTTTCATCTGTGAATTCGAATATGTAACCTCGTTTCTTGTTAACGACTATGTTCGTGTCTTGTGTAGCGAAATCCTGATAAGCTCCCTCTCATCGCCCTGTGTCGTATGTTGTGTAATCGCCGAGTCATATAAAATTGAATAGTGATAGTGATAGATTAACCCGCCACGGTCCCAAAAAAGAATATGAAATATGGATATCCATTCAATAGCCTATATTGTATACATGCCCTGAAACGAGCTAATCATGAAACACTGATAGGCGTTTGATGGGGATGATGGGGGGTTCTGAGTAGCAAGGAGTTATGCAAGAGCCATAATCATGAGAAAAGTTCTGGTCAGGGCTCGATCAAGACTTTCCACTCTAAGCAATGAGATACTATCGAAACTCTTTAATTTACAGTAGTCCTGTTTCTTTCTTCGCTTTCTAAATGTTGGAGTAAACTAGTAAGTGCCAAGCATAACGTGGAACCGACATGGAACCGTGTGGCGCGAGTTATAGCCCTAATGATCACGGAATTTGCCGACTTGAAAGCCTCTGATACCAGCTTTCATCATGACCATTGACTCTTTCCGCGGTGCTCGGGAGTCTTCATTTCGTTCTACCGATAGATGCGGTATCAGGGCCTCGTCAGATATGGTACGTGTTGGTAATTACCAAAGGGCTTTGTTTTTTGGGGGCAACAAATCGTACCGGAATGGAAATTCTGCCATTCTTGCCCAATGACTCAACATTCAACATTAATTCAACCATGAAGCTTGAATTTAGGATGCGAAAGCAATTGTACGTATTGCGGTTTTGTAAAGTACATTTCCCACTCGCCGCCAACCTTCGGTTTACTCTTCTAGTAAGGGTACCAGAAAGTATTTGCAAGAGAACCTAGAAGACCTAGGCAAACAGGGTAAGGCGGGGTAACACCAGGAAATTATACGAAATCTGCCTAGTATTCACCCGAGACGAACTTACACAGCTCATCACGAGTTACATACCCATTTACTTTGGGGAGGCATAGATTGAATTCGCAAGTCATCCGAGCCACTGGCATCACTTGAACTGTCACCGTCAAAATATTCGCCCGGGTCCCCATCGTTATCTCTACTCTCAAGAGTATCCTTTAAGGAGGAGAGAGAATCAATATTAATTTATCAATGAAATTGAATGTGGTCGAAGCCTCTCGGTGGGGGGAGTTTCAGTTCTGCTATGACCCGTAGCATCATTGAATCATACATAACCTCAGTCCGTTTCTGGGAGGCATCGGGGGGTGGATCCTCCCTTCCGGCCTAAGTAACAAACATTGCACCTGCAACTCCATCATCAAGAGTCCAGACGCGTTTTGATTTATTCCTTGTTCAAGACTGGAAACCTTAACATGTAGTCTGTAAGCCGGGGGGGATGGTGTGCTAAGTGGCAGTAGCAACTGAAAAGCATGTAGGTTCGATTATTCCTCCTTTTGCGGAATGGCTTGGGTCGATGTCACTGTTAGCAAAAAACTCTGTGCGGATGGGCTGAGTGCATAAACAATCAATGACGTAAGCGGGGAGATTTGGCTATATTTGACTCGAATTTCCAACTTGCACCAGCCTCTCGAACAAACTAACACTTGTTATCTTTCTTTCCTTGCCCTAGACGATGTAAGTTAAACTGGTGTCTCGCATACCATCCGTTGACTCGGTGAATTCAGGAGCGTCGACCGATCTTCCCCACCCGTCATACTCCCGCCACCACCAGAACTAAGGGCTGGCCGTAATCGTAAGCCCGGTACAAAACGCGTCCCGTTTATGGTCTTCGGTTGGAAATGTGATTACCCAGAGCTAGTGAAATGGGCCAACGACTACAATATCGCTCAAAATGCCAGGCACGAACGAGGCAAGTCCGAGACCGCCATTAGTGAGATCGCAAGGCGGCTCCACCCAGAACAAACGCGCATGACGTGCGTTTATGACGAGAGCCCCAATCGCACGTTTACAGAGGTCCTTTGCTGGGTAGTTGGGACCAACTTGACGGAGAAAGATATAGAAATGGCACAGGATATTGGACGTATCGAGAAGTACCGTGCTGTACTCGGATGGGAGGAGCCACCAGAGTGGTACCGGTATTCCCCACATTAAATTCCACGGCATGTCAAGGTCGTGTGTTATACCATCTCGTCCTCGTTTCATTCTTACCGGTTGATACGGTATCAAGACTTCGGTGACTATAGTGTTACGGTTTGGCGGCAACTTGAACTTCAATACGGATGCCGCAACTTAGCATTTGACGAATAAGTTGCCAAATAGAGATGGATGCCTACGTCAGCACGTACCGCGCTCTGAAGTGCCGGGTACCTCAAGAATGTGGCGTAAACTGCCGAGGTACAGCCGGGGTATACTCTGCATTACCCTTTTTAAATCAATAAATAGGTGCACCACTCCGATTACAGGTGTACCAGGGGTATCCCACTCCTGAAAAAAGCAGTGTACACGCCTCACTTTCAGTGTTTTATCGCTAGATTGGCATTCCACATCCTAATCGGACAGTGGCACCTAGCTACTATTTGTTGTCGACTGTACGATAGGATCGATATAGAATAAATGATTTCAAAACCTGACTATACATATAGTGTTACAATTATGAGTCTAGTATCCTTTGAATATCCATTTCCTTACACAAGAAACGAAATGCTAGGTCGCTTATCATGATCACGTTAAACGTTATAACCTGGTGGGTTCTCGATAGGAACTGCCATCGACGAAACGGAGACAGATGACGATTCGCCAGGTGAAGTGTAGGTAGCTGGACAGAGGTATGGTTATAATTGGTTAGAGGCCGAAAATAGGCACATTGATATCGGCACCCACGTAGACTTTCTTCTTCCTCTGCAGACTGCCTGTGCATATATATCCACCGCTCTCGTGTCTTCTCCAGAAGGCTGACAAACTCGAACATGGCACGATCTTTGAAGCGCAGTTCCGCCTTAGTCCCAATGGTAAGTCCACCAGCCGGAGAAGGCTTGATCTCGAACAAAAGATGGTTGGCACCAAATGTCGGCTGTTCGAACTTGGTAGCAAGGATAGAATGCAATGGGACAGAAAGGGATTCGAAAGCGGCGCCTTCATCTCCGGCGAAGATAAGCTGCGCAATGATCGACGACGGCGATGAAGAGTGGAGAGGATTACCAGTCAATCAGGAGTCCGATAGCCGATAATGTAGGGAGGCGCACCCGCTGGTCAGTAAGCCAGATCTTCCCCAAGGCTTTCAACCTTTTGTTGCCACCAGACCCCCCTGCAACCGCATCACCCGTTGGCGAAGCATCTGGAATCGTCAAGGCCACTTCGACTCCCGAGTCGACAGAGGTAATGGTCATCTCATTTGGGAGAGGGATTGGGGCGCGGTTCTGGTTGAGCATCGTCCAGTTGAGGGCCATGATGGGCGTCGGTGCTTGGGTTGGGTTTGTGAATCCAAACGATCATGATGAAGACTGATGAAGGCTGTTCCTAACCTGCGGTAGACTACGTAATGATCTTGGCGGCCATATGGGGTGAGCAAAATACAATGGTATGGCTACCTAGCGCAATGGTAGCGCGTTTGGCTTCGATTGCTAAACGGTACCAAAAGGTTGCAGGTTCGAGTCCTGCGGTGGTCATATTTTGGTCCTGCTTGAATCAGTTTTTATCTTTGCGCCCTTAGCGCTGCCTCCATCAATCTCTCTGGCAAATTCATCTTCATAGATCCCTGATAATTCAAAGTACTATCACAGCATCCACCATTGCAAATTATATCATGTACAGACCCATCTCTTGGTGGTATTCACAAGGCTGTCTGCCAATCGCAAGACCCTGACCCGCTTCCAAAATAATTACCTCTTCACATCCTTCCTCACCTCCAACTCCCACGCAAGGTACCTTCACGCACGGCTTACCCGTCTCATCAATAAAATGCCACTCCGCACACACACCTTCTCCGAAACAGTGTGGCGCGAATTCGTCATCGTCTGCTACCTCGTCAAAGTCGCCGTCTTCACCACGGAGGAAAGGATGCGCGAGTGCCTGCTGTGGGGTCCAGCGTCGCGTGGAGTAGGGATCCATAATCCTTTCTACAAGGTCGAGGGCGTGCTGTACGTCACGCTGGCGTTTAGCTTGCAATAGAGTGCCCATGTCATCGCCAGCCTGTCTTGGTGGGGATTGGGAGGAAGAACGAGGGTAGTATAGTGAGGGTGGGGAGGAGACTGTTGACGAGGAAGGCGGGATAGAGTGCTCCTTTTGCTGTTGTACACTCCTGATATGTTCGTGGTAGGCGACCTGGTTGTGAGGGTAATAGCGCATGTCTGGTTCGTGAGACTCAAATAACGTAAGATTCTGTCTCTCAACGAATTCGCACCAAGACACGCCGGTCTTTTCCACACTGGGTACATTCGTACAAAATGTACGACCTACATTGGACTAAGTAAAGTGTGGATACACCAATCTAGAGATGCATCGGCTTACTGTGAAGAGTGGCCACATTCTCCATCTCCTTGTAGCCAACAATGGCCGCTATTTCCATCAGCGCCTCTATGTCGTCGTTTGATTGGAACAGGGGAAATTTTCCTGTTAGGAAGAACAATAAGATCATCCCAGCGGCCCATACGTCAATGGCTGGTTGTACATTTGAGTATCCACGCAATACATGTGACATCTTGGCCAGGAGGACATACCACCGGACTGCTCAACACATTTGAACAATACTTCCGGTGCACGGAAGCCTCTCGTTCCCGCGCGATTAGCTTTCGCCACGGGTCTGAAGAACAGTTACGTGTCAGTCAATGGATTATACTACGCCTGTAGACAATCAACTCACCTAGTGTCCTTCTCAAGGTATCCTACCTTTTCAGGAGGAAGTTTACTCTTAGTTTTGGCTGCTAGTTGGGCAGCCCTGATGTCATTTGTAGGGAACGCGTTCTTGCTGATTTGTCCATGAGGGTGGTCCCGGGTTGGTGGTGTATGGAAACACGCTCCGGATGTAGGGCCCGTAATGTCCATACGCTGTGAAAAATCAGGTTCCTGCTCGCAGTCGAGCCTCACATTGTAAGAGGACTCACTGATGCAAGACCGAAATCACACAATATCCCCTCACCAGTGCGTGGGTCAAAGAGAAAGTTAGCTGGTTTAACATCGCGGTGGATTATCCCTCGGAGATGGATGTCGCGGAGGGCACGGAACAAGCATCGCATGTATGCCTTGATACCTATCATGGGAAGTATACGAAAGTATTCCTTTTGCCAAGGGTCAGAGGGAGGACTTGGTATTTACAAAAGCTGAGACTCACCCGAAAGTCGTCGTTCCGATGATATGGCATAATGGCGACGACTTGGTCTGCTTCTCGGAAAGCAGTTATAAGTTGGGAGATGTGCCGACAACCTCTGCACTCCTCCATAATGGCGATCTCGTTCCGTATTCGTTCAGGGCTACTGGTAACGTAGATTCTTTTCACGGCGACAAAGCGTCTGGCGCCGTCCGAGTAGGGATCAGATGAATGGGATGCGGAAGAGGGTGTTCCCTCCCATGGGTTGTTATCCCAGATATCGTAGTGTTGGTCAATGGCTTTGTAGACAGAGGAAAATGTGCCTGTTCCAAGGCGATCAACTAGTTTGTAGTGATCAGCAAGCTCAGGCACCATTTCTTCAAGGTCCGCTATCTCTAGTTCTATTTCTTCTCGCTCTTCTGCAGACTTCCGATAAATAGTCATTTCCTCGTCGTCTTCAGGAAGATTATCGTGCATAACGTCGTCATGGCACTCAATGTCATCGTCCGCACTGTGATCGTCTGAAGTAACGCGTGATATTGTACCCTTTGTTCGAGGAGGCAGAATCACGAGATCGTCGCTTTCCATGTCCTCATCCAGGTCGACATACGCGTTGTGAGGTTTTCTTGGTGCAGAACGGTTGGATATAACGATGGCCAAATGCTCTTGATATTGTCTTAGGCCCTCGACAGCGAGGGCATTAATGGGGTCGTCGGATGATAGACTATCGTCTCGATAGTAGCTGCGGCGTGCTCGGGCGGCTTGTGCAGTACGAAGTTCGCCTAGATATTGTGCATTTCTGGCGTCGGAAGAGCCGACGTCGAGAGGATTGGATGAGTGTTGGGAGAGAACAACGGCCATAGCTGTTCGAGGCAAAGAACTTAGAAGTACGTTGAGCTTGGTTCGAAGACGCGTCAAAGGGAAGATCACGTGGATGACAACATTTGGGGATAAAAAAACATTCTTCGTCAGAAGACAATATTGACCACCGCAGGACTCGAACCTGCAACCTTTTGGTACCGTTTAGCAATCGAAGCCAAACGCGCTACCATTGCGCTAGGTAGCCATACCTTCCTAATCAAGGTGAGAATTATGTTGTGTTTCTACACGTGCCTGCTTACATTCAGCCTTGACGCCAGTTCCCCTCCGCCACCATACACATGCTCCTTTCCGACGAGTTGCGAGACTGGTGCATAGAAATCGCCTCCTGTGACCTGTTCCGACAAATCGCCCCTCTCCTTATACTCATTTTGGTCCCAACTATTGTCTACCTTGCATCAACCAAAGCAGGTGTTAGTTCATTGCTGTTTAACGACCTTACTATGGGCCTTGAGACTTTTGGTTCATTTCTCCCATGGAATTGGGCTGCTGGTGGATCCTCCTACTCAAATGGTTCCAGCAGAGGCTCGGAGAGGAAAAAGTCGCGCAAGGGCCCCCGTACCCGAGCTGAACAGATAGCCATGAATGGTGTCAATAACCACGGTACGCCACCCTCGTCATCTCAGAACAGTGAGCTGAGTGTAGTCTACGTCTTGGCTACCAGATTCAAATATCGGAACCAACGACGGGTACTATCCAGGGCTGGTCAACGTCTCAGGCACATATTGCTTCATGAACTCGACTGTACAGGTCGGTATACTCTGTTGTCTTCCTGAATCTCAATTGCCAACGAAAGATGTCAGGCATTGGCCTCCCTCTCATATCTTCAACCCCATATCGATGCCATACATGACAAGGCGGAAACCTTGGATGTCCCTACACCAGTCATTGATGGCCTGCAGGATCTCCTACAACGTAAGTTTACGTATCACTCCAATATTTGTTCTTATCGCTCCCGACCCTCCAGAACTAAATAACCCACGATCATCCTATCACTCTATTCGTCCCACTGATTTTATTGACATTCTCAAGCACAACGAAGGACGCCCAGGCACCTTGCTCAATTCACGGGAGCATCAAGATGCTCAAGAGCTTTTCCAACTGTTATCGGAATGCATCAAGAATGAGATTTCTGCAGTGGATAAGGAAGGATACCGAGATAGAGGCCTGGGTGGTCTGTCTCAGGTTTCGGAAACGAACAAGGAGATCGGGAAGAGTGTTTTCGATGGGCTGACAGCAAATCGAAGGAGTTGTGTAGTGTGCGGGTACACTGAAGCGGTGATGCATTTTTCGCTCGATAATTGGCAATTGGCTGTTCCGAGGCTGGCTGTGAGTGAGAAAGTTTTATCTTCCCTGTCACGCCTTAAATAACATACCAGGCGAGCTGTCGCTTGGAAGATTGCCTTGAAGACTACACGACGCTGGAAATACTAAGGGATTGTATTTGCAGGAAATGCTCAATGCTCGCTACCTACAAGCGGCTTGTTACAGAGCTGCGTACCCTAGAGGATGCCACTCGCCCTGAGACAAAACCTTCCGCGTCCAAGAAGAAGCGACTAAAAGACGTTAAAAAAATGGAGGCGCGTGTCAAGAAAGCTCTGGACGAAGGCAGAATAGAAGATGATCTACCTGGGGTCCGTATGGAAAAGGTTTTCAGTAAGGCCTCCACGAAGCAAGCCATGATAGCAAGAGTGAGCTCACCTTTCATGTTACCTAAACAGTATTATAATTTTCACTGCAGCCTCCGCAAATACTCGCTCTTCACATCAACCGTTCAGTACATTATGGCCAATATGCTACAAAAAACAACGTTCGCGTTGTCTTCCCCGAAGTCTTGGACCTCACGCCCTTCACCACATCGGGAAGCCTTTCCATCGTTCCCACCTCTGCCATCTCCACGCCGCCACCGTCTGTTCCACGTTCTACCACTCCCACACCAACTACCTACGCCCACACACGAACACTCTATCGCCTCTCTGCCGTTGTCTGCCACTACGGCCAGCACTCGTTCGGGCACTATGTATGTTATCGTCGAAAGCCACGCAGCCCCAGTTTACCTTCACAGAAGCGCTGGGCACCTCCCCACCTGGTGGATCCGTTCCAAGCCGCTGAAGACGATACCGAGGCAGAGCCACGGTATGTGTGGGAGGATGAGGACGAGGCGCGTACGCGGCCTGGGCGCGGTTGGCTCCGGATCAGTGACGACGCGGTGAGGGAATGTGGTATCGAGACTGTGCTGCAGGAAGGTCAGGGGGCATTCATGCTATACTACGACAGGGTGGTGGTGACACGAGGCGGGATATACGCGAATGCGGTAGAGAACACATCGGAGGAGACATTGAAGCCGGAGCTGCGTGCGGTGGATTTGAATGGAAGTGTTGATTCGTTGGTTAGCGAAGTTGGAATTGGGGTAATGAATCGCCCAGAGGAGAAAAAGAGGTTGAATGGGAGCGCCCACACAAATGCAGGGATGAATATCGGTTCACTTCCAGAGCCAAGGATTGTGAGGAGCGTCGCAGCTGGACGAAAACGGAGTTCAAGTGTAACTCTGTCGGACCGGGAGATATCGATGTCGTTGGATCATCTCACCGATAAAATCACACCAATTTCGTCATCCTTGCCCAATGGCTTCGTCCACCCACCTTCGAATGGATCTGCGGTTCATGATATGGCTGCCTCCGCCCCGTCTTTTCTCTCCCTGGAGGGACTCTCTTCGCATACAGTCATTCCCAAAGCAACTTTGTCGTCTACTCCAGCGACACCACTGACTTCGACATCGACGGCCATTTCATCACCATTGCCATTACTATCTTCAACACTATCTCCCAAGCAACCACTGCATTCGCCCAGCCGACCACATGCTCACACGACATCACCATCACATAAACATAAACCCCTCCCTGGCCCCTCTGCCGTCATAGGACTCAAAGCATAAATAGACAAAATGCCAATTCCCCTCAGTCTCATCTATACTCTCCGTGTATTACTAGCTCGCCCACTCACTCAGGCTTTTATTTAAGGCTAACTTAACTATTCGCCCTTCTATTCATATTCAACGCAACCCCCACTCCACTGATGTGTTCCATTTAGCCTGCAGTGTTACTTACAATTGGAATTAGTTTTATCGTCAAAAAATGCTTGTCTTGTACTGAGCATGGCCAAACAAGGTTGAAAATGAAAAGCCTCTAGATCTCTATCTAAGAAATTGTGCAGTATCGAAGTTCAATTACAGGCCCCCTACATTTCCTGCATGCCTTGTCCCGCACCTACACTCCACTTCCCGCGTGCGATGGGATGGCACTGGTAAATAGTATTGCCATCATGATATGGCGACAGTCCTGATGAAAGATATGCCCAATACATATACAATACAAAAAGCCCGAGTCGAGGAATGAGACGATATGATAGTCCTCTACCAAAGGATACGACGCTCGACAGTGCGGACTTTGCTGGGAGCCTGCAAGGATGGACGGGAGTAGGAGATAGTTCGCCTGACGCGGGTGATTTCTGGCCAGCGCCTGTAAATTACGTCCTCCGTCTCAAGCTGCACCTCGATGACCTGGCGGCCCTGCAGAAGACAATGAGCAAGGTTTAATGGCGCAAAACAAGTTTATTTCATTACATGATGGTCCCAATGTGAGCCAATGACCAAGCCCTCTTGTCTGCCCTTCACACCATGACGAACGGCAACGATATCGCCGGGCTGTTGTGCAGATTATGAGCATCACCCTATCGTGGGCTGAAAGACAACAAGCTCACTGAAATGTCCTCTTCGCTGTAGGTGGCCATGTTGTGAAGTGAAGTAGTAAGAAGGTGAGTGGAAGTGTGTGGTGATAGCGACTTGGACCGAGGTTCTTGTAATGTAATGAATTTACGAGATGGGTTCGAGAAGAATGGAGATCAGGGAGCGGATTGGACGGCTTTTATGGATAAGATTGAGTTAGGTGGCAGGAAGCCATCCACTTAACGCGAGGCTGGCCTCGAGGCGTCTCATGGCTCACTAATTGTCGTTTTCAGGCATTATTCGCATGAAAAACGCGTGGGTTGATCTGCAATGATGCAACTCCGGTTGGGCTCTTTCCTCTATTATTCGGCCAGCACACGGCGGGGAGTGTGGGCGGGTTTCTAGGGTCGCAGAACAACAACTACTCCAATACGTACTAAGAAGACTCTCCTGGAAGGCTTGGCCATTCCGTGGACATCATCATGTGAGTCTGGAGGGTCGAAATCGTCTGACGCTGATGCACGCAGTTTCCTCGTGCGCACCTTACCGAGGATCAAGACCGCAGAGTTGTAGATTACGTATCAACGACATAGGAAGGTCAACAGGCCAATAATTGAGCACGAGGCGTTCTACGCGAGGTTCCATACCCCCCATACAGATGAAACATGTCAATGGCTGGATCATGCTGTATGGAATCGCACAATGCAATATTGCAAATAACTTCCGAAGTTCGGGGTTCCTGCGTCATTACTGTATGTTGAAGCGCCTTGAACTGAAAGAAGGCCTTTATGGATTCAGCGGTGGTGTGGTAGGGGTGTAGACTATAAGCAACGTGATGAAAGCCAATTAGTGGATGTCAGCACAGTCAGGATCAACACTCACTGCAAAGGCAAACAGGTCTCTAAGGTTCACTGGAATACATTGCACATGTTGGTATCGTAGATGTCTACGCTGAGTCGCTCCTAACCGATGTTGAGATATTGGCATGGATTGGGCCTGCTTCCATGGCCACACCTTGATAGTCAGATCTCACAAAGCCTTGGATTAGAGGATAACCACCGCCAAGCTGTGTGTGTTATATCTCTCGATCGAGCCGAGTTGATACAATGCTGGGCTCTAATCATGGATCCCCGTGTGGAATGACTGTAAGGTCTTGGATGGTCAATACTTCCAAGTTAAAAAACATTGAAAACATACTGTTACTCTATCATCCTTCGATATGTGATTCACCCACTGTTCTAGATGCTTCGCCGATTCTTCCATACCCTAGATAACACTGCACGTATCCAAGGCTTGAAGGATGCCCAAAGACTCCAGATCCCAATAATATCTCCACCATCACCGGCACCTGTGCTAGATAACTTCGTCCTAGATTCTGTTGAATAATTCTGTTGCAGCTGTAAATCCGTTCCACGGGCCCTCTCAGCTAACTGCTTCAGAATTTCTTCCGCACATCCCTCAAACAACCTCTCCATCTCTACGTTGTGTATATAGTAAGGCCTTCGAACAGCATATGGTGCCATGCCATTATATTTACGTACAACGGCATTGACCTCTTCTAAGGCGACTCTATGATAGGCGCGTTCCTGCCGTTCCCATTCGAGGTCACGGAAGCCTCTAACATCGCCAAGGGTGAATGTGTGGAGAAGAGCGGGGGGTGTGGTTGATGTTATTACACGGACAGCGCGACGTATCCAGGACTGACGGAGAATTTCACGGAAGGTGTTAATGGAAATATCGAGCTCTGCGGAAGAAGCGTAAGTTCAATAGCAAAAAAACCAGTTCCGTAAAATCGTACCTCCTTGGCCTTCGACCCATGGTGGAGCAGCTCCGTTTCTTTGAACAATGCGATTCATGAGAAATTCCTCTCGTGCGATAAAAGGGTTAGATTCTTCTACGGCGGAGACTAAGGGTTTTCCTCTCCCCTTCACTGAATTGAAGAGACCAGCCTTCCGTGCTTTCTAAGACAACAGTTTTCTTAGGTCAGACAATTAGGCGTTTAGATCATTGAGTGATTATAAAGTACCTCAATCTTATCCTCGACGAGGCTCGTCCATCCTTTCAAACCCACAGGATTCAGTTGCGCCTGTACCCTAGACCCCCCGGACCCTCTGATACCCAGTCGATAGTCCAGGGTGGTTTCTCTTGCCGTTGCAAGCCGTCCAACACTTGCAGTTCGCTTCTTTTCCTCTCTCGCTTTTCTCCGGGCACGTTCGTCTATTGCAGCAGGTTTCACTGTCGATTGTGCAGGCAGCGGTGTGAATGAGGCATGTTTAATCGACGCGATCGCATGTTGAGGGACCTTGAACGTTGTGTGCCAAGGGCGGTGGTCCTCTTTTGATGGAAGTAGAGGTTCTGTCGCCCATGAGCCTGTCGACGGGGCCTTTGGAGTAACGAAGACTTGGCTAACTTTCGGCGGCGCGAGTTTCAACTTTTGGTCTGCTGACTGGATAGCACCTGTCCTCAAAGGCTTGTACTTGTCGACGAGCATGCGCAAAACTGCATCTTGTATTCTCTCCTCTCCATCCCAGTTTTCGCTTTCATTCTCAAGGAAGGTCAAGCGGGATGACTGTTTTGGTTGTGAATTTGCTTCCGCTTCCTCGCTGGCAGCGTCAGCGAAGAGTTTGTCGCTTGCAGAATTGTGAGCAGTTCTGATAGACCATGACTGTCTTGTCAAATTGTATGTAGTGAGGCGAAGAGGGTTTGGAACTTTGAAAGGTTGCAGTCGTAATTCCATGCAATTGTTTGAAAGGTGAGCGAAGCGGCTGCTCAGTAAGCTAGCAAACTGAATTTTGAGATAATAGTCCCGGCCCGATGCGGCCCGCGAATATTGAGCTGCCCCCCATATCTGCTCTCAAGCATTTATGTAGATACTTCCAAAGCTCTTCCAAGTTGGGCTTATCTTAGCCTATGACCGCGTTATCCAAGGAAGGCGTATTTTTGATACCGAATTGCAAGTTTCAATTCGTCTTATTAGTTTCCTTGCCACAATTCCCGCGCCACAGTTGAAACTATGAACGTTAACCGATTGTATTCGTAAGATCTGTGCCATGCATTATGTATCCAAAAGTTAAATACAGCCCTTTCAACCTGACCAGACAGAGCCACCAGGAGCAGTGTAGCTTTGAAGGTTGTTGTAGATGTTGATCTACAAAAAAAACCATGAGCTCATCAAGTAAACAGTTAAAGTCGAAAGAGACGCACAGTGATGCCAGGATCGCTTCCCTTGTAAGCACCAGGGAGGGAGATCTTGGGTGGGTTGGCACTTCCACCGCTCGAAATCTTCACTTGGGCACAGCCTTATATTAAATATGAGTAATCTTGACAGGATCCACCCTAGCCAGGCAAGACAAACCAATGTAGAACTGAGCGCCAGGGTAGGTGGACGCGACGTGAAGAGCAATCTGAAGTAGTGTTTTAGTGCTATTCCTAGACTTTATGTCAGGATGGTACTTACGACTTCACCACGGATGAGGTACTCTCCAGCGGGGAGAGAAGACGGAATTTTGAATATGATATTTCCTGTTATATAAAAAAAGGTTTAAAAGGTATCCTGGCTTTACGTATAAGGATCGTACCGCCGTTGGTGTTAACGACGTCGGTCGCCCATTGTTGGGTGGTGGGATTGAGGAGGCCGGAAGAGTAGATCTTGGTCCAGACAGCACCCTGGCCATTGAAAGATGCAGCAGTGGAAGGTGCTTTGGCAATGTACACCTGGACGGGACCTTTATGTCCGCCAGAAATGGGGTCTTCACCCGTACGTTGATCGTGTTGGTGCCACTCGAGTCTTATTATTGGGTTAATTAAATAGTGTTACTTACTTGGACACAAATGACGCACTGGATAGAGGCACCAGCGGGAATAGTGACAGTGCCAGTAGCACTACCAGCCAAACCGTTGACATTGCAAGTCATGTCGGTGGAAGTCACATCGGTGACAGGGTTGTTGTTAGGGGGGAAGCGGAGGAAGTTGTTTTTCCCCTGGTCAACCTAGAGCCCATTTCAAGGTAAGATAAAAGTGATCAATCAACCAGCAAGGGACTTCGGAGCAACATACACCATTGACCCACAGGTACTGCATGGTGACTGGTCGACAACCAACTCAATTCAGAAGCGGCTTTTTTACGCGAGAAGATGGCACTCACAGTGGGCATTGGCAAGCGCCGCCGAGATGAGCAGAACTAGTAACTTCATATCGATCTGAACAATCAGAATACAGTAGAGAGCCCTTTTATACCAAGTAAAGAAGCAAAGGTTCGAGGCACTGTCTGTCGAAAAGTCAGTGCCAGCATCTTCAAACCGAAGTTGAAGCGGGGAAAGGGATATTCATCGGTTAAGCGGAACGGAACATGGGAAGGACGTAAACGGGTTGGTTATAGACTAGTCCCGAGGTCATCTGGATCGCCGTTGGTTAATGTAATTTTAGGCAATCCCCTGGGTGGGTAGAATGATTGGGACGATCGTTTGAAGTGACAATCGCTGTCAATCTCTTCAATGTTCATCTGGTTCTGAATGACTTGAGACGAGGTCACGGGTGAAGCTTGGCAACACACCAAGAGTATGGATGGAGGCAATTGACGTTGCAATGAACTATCGTCGAGACGCATGTAGTGCCATAATACGTTGAAGTTATTGGATTGGTGGATGCGTAGTTATACAAACAATTGTGCAATGACTATAGAAAGTTTCTCAGGAAGCCAGAATTTCAACCAGACCAAACAGCCGGGCCAGGAGCGGTGTAACTTTGAAGGTTGTTGTAGATGTTGACCTAACGAAGCAGGTCAAGAAACGTCATACTTCGAGGCTGTAACAGAAGCATACCGTGATACCAGGATCACTGCCTTGATAGGCACCTGGCAGAGCAACCTTCGGTGGGCTCGCGCTACCGCCACCGGAGATGCTAACTTGGGCACATCCTGTCAAATTAATGGCTTAGTGGCCAAGACCATCCCGATCAATAGTCAAGCGTACCAATGTAGAACTGTGCACCAGGATAGGACGATGCTACATGCAGGGCAATCTACAAAGAGTTATTATTTACTCTTCTCAGTAGGAAGGCTAGAGACTTACAACTTCAGCACGGAGAAGGTACTCCCCAGCAGGAAGGGATGCCGGTATGACGACGCTGTGTTTACCTAAAGCAAGAAAAGTTAGCATTTCGCTGGAAGGCTGCGATTTTATAGGACATACCGGAGTTACTGTTGACAACATCAGTTGCCCACTGCTGAGTCGAAGGGTTTACAAGACCAGAAGAGTAGATCTTGGTCCAGACAGCACCCTGTCCGTCGAAAGATGCGGCAGCAGAGGGAGCTTTGGCAATATAGACCTGTATCGGTCCTTTGTGCCCACCCGAAATGGGATCTTCGCCAGTGCGTTGAGCATGTTGATGCCATTCGAAACTGTTTATGATTTGGTCATTGCCAATCCATCTGAAAAATAATACGGCCCACATACGTTATGGTGGCGCCAGCAGCAATGGGGAGAGTAGAGACGCCACTGCCCGATAGGCCGTTAACGTTGCAGGTGATGTCAGTTGAAGTAACGTCTGTAACGGGGTTGTTGTTTGGGACGACACGGATGTAGTTGTTTTGTCCTTCATCAACCTGAAATTTAGAGAAGAGGTATCAACTTAATAGTTCGATATATAGAAATGATATAGTACCCACCCCATTATTCCAGATGTACTGCAATGTGACTGAATATGCGATGGTATTTGAGTAAAATGGCTACGATATGACGGAAAAAAAGACATACAGTGAGCATTGGCGACCGCGACAGATGCGAGGAGAGTAAGTGCCAACTTCATGGTGACAACGGCGACTTTATTTTGCCTCTCCACAGATATGCGTTTTTATATCCAAAAATTGGAATAATCCCGACCAGCTCCGCAACCAACTTACTAAGGTAAAAATAGATCACCGTCCTGCTCAACACGCGCTAGAACAGGAACAACGGGTCAATAACGCTGATCTTTTTGGCAGTAACATATGTCATAGGAAGACGACTTATCGGAGCCGATGCCAGGAGGAAGGCATGTCCCAGAAGGCGACTGGTGAGCGTGGGGAGACCTCGAGGGAAAAAAACAGGAACAGAGTGCAAATACTTAGGTCACGATGGACTTGATAGTTCAAGTTACTGTCCGAGATTGAGGCGAGAGGCATTATTTCGGAATAAGAGATGTTGTCATTCTGTGCTTTGTTGAGATGACAAGTCGGCGTGGAGCAGGTGCATGAACCTCGGGGAACAAGTGACCCATGTTGATTGGCAAGCCAGAGCTGCCGATGTGATCATGACCATAACACATTCCAGAAAATGGCATCCACGGATGTCATCCCAAGACCGTGTCGAGTCCTCGGCTGCCCTCAGTCGTCATTCGAGGAACTTAATGGCTCATGGGAATTTCATCGAGGAGAACCATTGAGAAATATTTCCAGTGAGTTCACATCGCTTTATCAAGAGCTTGAGATGAAAGCATTTCATGAATAATGTTCAAGCCAGCAATGGTGATCATTGTGGATGATTGAAAGTCTGGACAAGTGCTTTTAAACTCCGCCACACCTGGTCTTCGACCAACTGGCAACTTCAAGTTCCACAAACCATCCTCACTGTAGAAGAGCTCACACCCTGGCTTGACATATTGAAGCCTTGAGCTTTGTATCCTTGCATGCATTCAGGCCGAGACAGCGTGCAAGCTTTACCATTTAACCTGTGAACCTCGGAATTTCCAACCGGTCGACAAACTCCCGTTCACATCCCACCACCTAGAAAACATAGGATATTTATAGGACGCGTCAACACATGTCTGTTCTTCTCGAAACGTCCGTTGGAGACTTGGTAATCGACCTGGAAGTGGACGCCTGTCCAAAAACATGTGAAAACTTCCTCAAGTTATGCAAAGTGTATTATTATAACCTTAATGCCTTCTTCAATGGTGAGCCATTTCTTAGCGTGTGTCCACGGCACACTCCTAACTATGTCGGTCCAGTATCAAAAGACTTTTTATCCCAGGTTGGCGATCCTACTGCAACAGGGACTGGGGGAGAATCAGTATGGTCATATATCGCATCAGGCTCCACAAACTCAGAACCCGTACCTCGATACTTTGAACCCGAAATTCGTCCCAAACTGAAGCACACGCACAAAGGAACCGTATCGATGGCCGTTGCGCCAGCGCTAGAGAACCATAAGGGTGGCTGTGGGAGCCAATTTTTCGTTACTCTCGCAGACGACATCGAATATCTTGATGGCAAGCACGCAGTTTTTGGACACGTCGTAGAGGGATTTGAAACTCTGGATAAGATGAACGAAGTATTCACAGACCAGGACGGACGTCCCTTCAAGGACATTCGAATTAGGCATGTTGTAATTCTCGGTACGAACCTTTTTTTTTTATGGCTTAATCTCATAGCATTAAATAACCAATGACACAGATGATCCATTTCCGGACCCCCCTGGTCTCATTCAGCCACCATCATCGCCCATTCGCCCACCAGATAATTCAACAAGGATAGCTGAAGACGAAGACCCTCTAGCCACTTTACCAGAGGAGGAGGAGGAGAAGATTCGACGCGAAAAAGCCGCAGCCGCATCAGCACTAACCCTCGAGATGGTGGGAGATCTGCCATTCGCAAATGTCCGGCCGCCAGAGAACGTTCTCTTCGTGTGCAAACTGAACTCTGTGACTCGAGATGAAGATCTGGAACTCATTTTTTCACGTTTTGGGACCATCATGAGCTGTCAGGTCATCAGAGATAAAAGGACGGGTGATTCTTTGCAATATGCCTTCATTGAGTTTGACAAGCGAGAAGAGGCAGAACAGGTACAGATTCTGCTAAATTTATCTGGCGTATTGGATTGTTTATGCTTGGTACTTTTATTAGGCCTACTTCAAAATGCAGAATGTTTTGGTTGATGACCGGAGGATATGGGTTGACTTGTGAGCTCCGTTTTATTTGTATCGTGCTGTTTCTTGTCTCCATGACTGACGTAAATTCCTCACAGCTCGCAGTCTGTGGCAAAAATCAATACCCACTGGTCTAACGACATTGCACGTGGTCCTAAAGGTGCTGCCAAGGTACTAGGGGGTTTCGCTGGACGTCATGATCTTGAGAAGACGCGCAGGTATCGAGATGAAGATGGTGGCGCCAGGGGGCACGGCCAGAATTATGGCATGGTTTTCGATGTGCACGATTCACATATCAACCATAAGAAACGAAGCCGAAGCCGAGATCGGCACGAAGACTCTAAAGACAATCGCCGTCGACGTTCAAGGTCGCCGCCGCGACAACGTGATAATAGGAGGAGCAGGAGTAGAGAAAGAGACAGAAGCTACAGAGATCAGGACCGGCGGTAGACTGTGGCTCCGAAATCGATGTTGAGTGCCTTAAAGTTTACGTGACAGGGTGCATGATGTAGTATATGGACTCAGATCCTGAGAGTGTACGTTGTAAGGCTCTTGATCCAAGTACGCCCGCTGCTCTGCCAGATTATCACTAGATGGTTGACAGCAGCAATAGGACCATGTGCACGCTTTGTGGACGGTACTCAACTACGCCGGCTTCTCGAATTTAAGCCTAGAAGTCCCATTGCGGTTTCTCCCTCTCAGCCTCTTTCCAATTCGAACTTGTTGGACAAGTGCTTGTGTTCCTGTACGTTAAACCTGGACCGGAAAGCCGAAATCAAATGTTTATCGAGATTCGATCTTCAAGCTTTCATTTGAAGGATGGTTCAACGTTTCAACATAGTCCAGTTCGCGTCATTGGCAATGAACATTCCAACCTACAAGCTGGTGCGGCACCGCGCTGTGGCTAGAAACCAGAGTACGTCCACTGAATGGTGTGATCTCAGTGAGCAGCCGAGTGGCCTGTGGACGACCTCCTCGGGAAGTCAAAGTGCAAGATCATCTCCCACTGTCTTTCATCCGTAAGTTCATGCCCATGTGCTAGTGTCCAAGCTTAAAAACGCTTTTTTAAAAAAGGAACAGATAACTGGTGAGCCTAATGATTGATTTCGGGATGTTGCTAGTGTTCGGTTCCTCTTCATCGCCGTCGGTCCATTTATCCCATCGCCACCATCATCTCCAATACGCACTACGGGACATACTTAGGAGCGGTATAGATGTTACACTGGACAATGCCTGGGTTAGAGGTGATCCGACATGGGCACTATTGTAAGAAGTTTAGCGTATTGGCGTCCCACTCGCGAACATCGTTTTCTCGGCCATGAATACCTTCAACCCCGTATCTTTCAGGCAGACTTCAAAGCATGTGATAAGAACGAATTCAAGCAGAGACTTCCATTCGAGTAAAGAGTTCCATGATGTATCACTGGCAGGTCCACGGTGCTGTGTTACAATTCTGTGCCTGGGCATAAATTAC
The DNA here is from genome assembly GCA_018221655.1 of Myochromella boudieri. NCBI lineage: Eukaryota > Fungi > Basidiomycota > Agaricomycetes > Agaricales > Lyophyllaceae > Myochromella > Myochromella boudieri. The sequence goes on from JABCKU010008157.1 coordinate 51,505, forward strand.
CAGCAGTGGCAACAGAGTTATCGAACAAGTTGTTTAGATCTCTTCTCGTTAACGGAGATATTAACCTTCCCCTTCTTGATTCCATTATCCTCGGAAAATACTTAGGTCTATCGTTGACTCTCGAGGTGGGGCAATTCCTGCGGAACTGCACTCTGATCGAGCCTCAGGCTCCGGCGCCTATCATCAACATTGCATAAAATGGGGACTGGATAGTCACTATAGGGAGCGAATCCTTAAGCAACCGTGACTCAAGACACGATCCCTTCGGATGAATTTGCTGTCAAGCCAGGTCAAGCCTGGAAGGCAGTGTAGTATATAGAGTTTATGTTTGTGCATGTTTATTTTACATAGCACTTACTCTGAGACTTCCCCGCCAGGATCCTTAGATGGCAATTGAATGGTGTATGCTATCAGAACTGTATGTATTGTTTTTAGCTCATACTTGATGGAGCCATACTGACGGAGATGCTAGCTAGAAACTCCTCCCGTCGCCCGTTTCATCTACATCCAACAAGTCCATGAATAGCTTCCAAAGATATCGTCCCTGGTCCAAGCCCGTCAAGGGGATTCTAAAATGGAAGGAGGATGGCTTTGACTCGAGTACAGCAACTATACCGAGCAAACCGTCGTCAAGAAGTAACACCCAATGGGGTACCGCCTCTCATCGACTTGTCATATGACGACATGCTGCAAACACTATATAACCCGCTACCTCGACCGTCGGTGTCAGCCTCTGCTGCATTCCTCCAACCACCATGGGTGCCCAACTGTACAACTTTGACTCTGGCGACGCAGACATCATTTTACTTTCCTCCGAGCGCGAAAATCCCACAGAATTTCGAGTTCACCGATGCATCCTGTCCACTGCTTCTCCATTTTTCCATGATATGTTCTCTCTACCCCAAGAACCAACGGCCAAATATACCATCCCCGTCATACCAGTTACCGAAACGCGATCTACGCTAGCTACTCTTCTCGAGTTCGTCTATCCAATAGAGGATCCCCATATAAAGTCTTTGGACACCCTCGTACCCGTCCTCGATGCCGCTGTCAAATACGACTTCACGGGAGTCATCACTGTACTGCGGAAGCTGCTTGTGGAACCGCGGTTCGCCAAAGTAGAGCCCACACGAGTCTACGCCATCGCCTGTCGTTTCCACCTCGAAGAAGAGGCACGAATAGCATCCAAATACACTCTTAACATCAACGTCCTCGAAGCACCCCTTTCCGAGGACCTTCGATATATCCCTGCCTATTCCTACCATCAACTGTTAGACCTACACCATCGTCGAGTGCGTGCGGCTATTGGCATGCTAAAGATACCTCCAGACATTATATGCATGCAATGCAATGGCTCGTCATTCTCCGTTTATGGGACGCCGAAGTGGTGGTTCGAGTTTGAGAAGAAGGCGAAGGAGGAGCTGAGCTTGCGACCCACAACCGATGTGATTTTTGGATTAGAGTTTTTGGCGCAGGCTGCGATTTCATCAGGGTGTACGAGGTGTGCTGGGAGTATATTGGACGCGTGGGTGTTCCTGCAGGATCTGAAGAAGAGCATTGATGAACTACCAGCAACGATATGAAATATACCCTCTCTGCGATTGATGTGGACCACATGGACCACCTTGCATACATACATTGTACAATACATTGCATATCACTTATTACTATTCAATACTGTTATACTAGTTCATCTAGTCTATTCAATAATCAAGCATCTTTTGATATATGACTAAAAAATCAATTGCTAAATGAAGTGCCTATTCAAATTGTGACGTCCCTAGCACAACGCCACCGCTCGTACTTACAACCGTGTAATGTTGACCCAACAGAAGGTCTAATACACAGGCCAGTTGCGCTACCAAACTACGTCAGGTGGCAGTCTAAGCCGTCCCATCGAGGTTAGTGCTCTCACTGTCCTTCGAGCACGGAATTTTTTGAATTTCAAGTTGGGTCCATGCTGCTTAGTTAACATATCCGATCAGATAGCATATACCGTGTACCCCCCATAATATATGAGCCGTACATACCAGCCCGAGGTTGTAACCCAGTTTTGATAACCATCAGCCCTTGTTTAGAGTGGAGGAACAACTGATGGTATCTGTGTAGGAGAGACCAGTGCTGATTATGCTTATGATAATGATGACCCATAACGCCACACAGTAAGTACCAAACTTTATTTCAGAATGTAAACCTTCTCTGGAGTGCCTGGTGCTACTCTGGTGCTGTTATGTTTTTAAAATAGGTCAACTGTTTTCTTCAGTGGCGTGCCAAAGCACTCTTACATTCCGGCCATCACTAATCGCTGCTAAGTTCCCTCCGGTGTAGCCCGCCCGCCTATGAATACGAGGGTCGCTCTATTTGTCTCGATAGTGATACGGCGTCACTGAATTTCCACAAATGTTACGAGATGAAGACTAACCTCTTGCTTATCAACAATGTTCACAATTGAGCTACTAGTCGGCGAATAATATCAGATACACTGGCCATGTGTATTATAATACCATGGGCAACAGCTCCCTGATTCTTGTCATCGTTGCGGATCTGCTGGGCACCGCTATAGCCCACAAAACCACAGCTGCCGCAAGAATAGTTCCGAGAAGGTGGCTCCGATTAGGGTGCCAGCTATTTGGTCGCGGTCGAACTCCAGCTATGAGAGATCCAGCGGGTGGATCGATGCACGCCCCTACCACTCAGTTTTGCCCACTAGTGGTAGCGCATGGATGACATCCCAACCTGTTTCTTAGCATCAGGAACCGCCAATACTACCCGGCTATTAGTATCTAGACACGCTCGCCTCAATCTAGTACGGGCCCTGACAACAAAGTAACTCAAAGTAACGCTGTTTGCAGCAAGTAAGTGGCATTTCTGCCAAAATCGACAAAGGATACGCACTGGAAACTAAGGCCACAGTCAACTGATGAATAGGCGGGGTTGGGCCCACATGGTAAAAGCTGCCAATCATATACCTGACAACTATAAATCGGCTAAGCCCAGACGTTTTTAACCTACCCATCGTTGATATCGCTATCGCTGGAACCCGTGCACATACTTTTACGTGTATTAGGGTATCCTTGCGGCTGAGTCGACTGTAGGCAGACGTCGACATTCTTAGCACTTGTTAAATGTCCCTTGCGACAACCGAAGGTTCCGTGTTGAGGAAGAAGATCGTAGTACGTTCACAGGTAGCAAAGGGATGAATTCCTCTTGAGCCCTCCGATTGTACTCGACGCCATAGGTGAGATCTCGAAATATCAGCCGTCAGTCACACCGAAGTGCACTGTATTATCATGGCAGTACGGGAGACCAGGGCATCTGGGAACCGTCGGAGAAAAGACATACATAGCGCAGTGCTGAGCAAGGTTCAAGTGTGACAATCCGCCTCACTGGACATGTCAAGGCTAGAGACAAGTCTTCCTTTAATTATAAGTCGCGGTCGAGATGATGGCTTTCATAATCGGCCTATCTGTATTCGAACCCATTGGATGTTTATGAGAGGAGATTGCCATAAAGCCAGAGAAGGTCTACACAAGGTGTTCGAGAGTTGGGATGTCGCCTTCGTTCGAATCCCCTACTGCTTCCAAAACCAATTGAAAGTAGTCCTACAGCATGTGCACGCCTGGTCATGTTATTTCCGCGATACTAAACAGCAGCACTTGTCGAGGCTTGCCGTACTTCTGTGTCCAGCATTTAACGCTGTGCCGATGAGCCATATCGTGGCAGATAAATGATGAGAAATGATATGATGTTTGCTTGTCGGGGACTTGGAAGAAACCATATGCTTGATCCTTCCGCATAATTACCTGTCCCCTTTATCTTATCACGTACCCACTGTCATGCATGCTCTGCTTCTGAATTCGAGCTTAAATAGCTCAGCTGCTTACATCTCACTCCAATCCCCACCACCATCCTCTCAACGATGACCACCCCTCAGCTTGCAACGTTCAAGATCCCCGCCATCGAAAATGAGCCCATGGTACGGTTTCCCGTCCTATTAATAAAGGAGAGTGGTACTGAGCGCCTATCTAGAGGTCGTATCCACCTGGCTCCACGGAACGGAAGGCCCTCCAAGCGGCGATTACCCAGATGGAGCAGGAGTTACCTTTTGACGTACCTTGTATAGTCAATGGAAAGCCAGTACGTCGCGATATAATCAAATTTTTGGGCTCAAAGTAACGTTATGGGTTATGACTGTCTAGGTCAAGACTGGCAAGATCGCTAAGCAGCCTTTGCCCCATGACCATGCCCGACACCTCTGCACATATCATGAAGCTGACGAAGCCACTGTTGCAAGTGCGATCGATGGAGCGCTTGCTGCGAAAGCGGAGTGGGAGAGCCTGCCATGGAACGATCGCGCTGCCATCTTCTTGAAGGCTGCGGATCTCGTCAGTGGGAAGTACAGATACAAGCTTTTGGCTGCAACAATCTTGGGCCAGGGAAAGAACGCATGGCAGGCGGAAATAGATGCGGCTGCAGAAGTATGTTGAGCTCGGATCTTGTGATATCTTGGAATAGATTGACAACCTCTCTTAGCTCACAGATTTCTTGCGGTTCGGTGTCAAGTTTGTCGAAGAGCTTTACTCTCAGCAACCTGGGAAGAATTCCCCCGGCGCTTGGAAGCGAGTTATTTGTCCCCCTTCCTTGCCCTTTCCCCCAGCTAATTTTATACTTGCAAAGTCGCGTCGAGTATCGTGCTTTGGAAGGTTTCGTACTAGCCGTGTCTCCTTTCAACTTCACTGCCATCGGTGGTAACTTACCCGGAAGTGCGTTCGAAGTTTGCCGCCATCAAGTAACTTTATTCAACTTTTTTTTGTAGCACCGGCACTTGTTGGCAACGTTGTCGTGTGGAAGCCCTCACCCGCGGCGACCTACTCCAACTACCTCATCCACCAAATCTTCACCGAAGCCGGTGTACCTCCAGGTGTAATCCAATTTACACCCGGCCCTCCACCTGAAGTCGTTGCACAAGCGATCAACAACCCTAACTTCGCTGCCCTCCACTTCACAGGCAGCACCTTTGTCTTTAAAAAACTGTGGAAAGATATCGCTGCCAACCTTGACAAGTACAGAGGTTACCCCAGGATTGTAGGAGAGACTGGCGGGAAGAACTTCCACATCATCCATAAGTCTGCAGATATCCGGAATGCAGTTCTTCAGACTGTTCGTGGTGCATTTGAATACCAGGGTTTGTCGCGTCTCATTTCCCATATCGCTTGTCCTAAAAAATATCATGTAGGTCAGAAATGCTCCGCACTTTCGAGGTTGTATGTTTCTAGCTCCGTTTGGAATGCTGGTTTCAAGGAACAGTTACTCTCGGAAATCGCCAAAATAAAGGTCGGCGCCCCAACTGACTTTACCAACTTTATGGGTCCTGTTATGTGCGCGAAACTAAGAGAGACATTTATCTTGTGAAGCTAATTGATGTGGTGTAGTGGCCGTCCTGCATACGACAAGATTACTGGTTACATTCAGAAGGCAAAGGATGCTGGTGGTGAGGTTTTGATCGGTGGCACTGGTACGTTCACAAATTTCACTGGGATGGCCGTCCATTAACATAAGGTGAGCAGGTGACGACTCCAAGGGCTACTTTGTCCAACCTACCGTCATCCTCAGCAAGGATCCCAAATCTGTGACCCTTGTCGAGGAGATCTTCGGCCCTGTCATCACGGTCAGTACTGAGACTTGCTTACACACTGGTCATTTTCTCATTGGACACGTAGGTTTTCCTTTACGAGGATGAGGACTACGAAAAAACTCTCGATCTCATCGATTCCACAACCGAATATGCGCTGACAGGAGCCATGTTCGTCCTGTCCCCCTTACAATGTCTGATCATCCTTGCTAACTACTTGTCGTCCCCTTGTAGTTTTGCTGCAGAGCGCAAGGCTCTCCTGACTGCCACCAACCGCCTCCGCAACGCTGCTGGAAACGTGTACTACAATGAGAAATGTACTGGTGCAGTCGTTGGCCAGCAGCCTTTTGGCGGTGCACGTGGTAGCGGAACAAATGATAAAGCTGGTAGCATTGCCATATTCTACCGCTTTGTCAGTGCACGAAGCATCAAGGAGAACTTTGTGGGTCTCGAGGATTTCCAATACCCTTCTAACTTGGTTTGATATGGCTGTATTACAACAACAAAATCTAGTGTAACAATAGGACTCTCGAACGGGCTGTATCAGTACTTTTGTAGCAATTGACAGGTCACTTTGATATTCGCCTCCACCCCCTCCTCAGGCCTCTTTATCCTTCTCAATCTTGCGGCAGCAAACTTTGTGGGCTTTCCAATCCTCCTTCTGACACAGTTTAGAACAATATTTTGCTTCGCTGCAAACACTGCAACGCATTAATCGTGGCTTGCCCAAGCTACCACAAGCATCGCACATATCAGGTTGTATGTTGAGGTCACCGACCATGTCAGACAATTGGCGTGGGGGACCGCTCTCAACAGTCTTTGGGTACGTCAAAGGGAAAAGAGGGCCGAGGCCTATCCTGGTTGAGAAAGGTGCTAGGTGCTTCCATTGAGACGCTAAGAACCACTGAGGTAGAAATTTGCCAAGGCCACAACTGCAAAATGGGCTTTTGTCCATATCTGGGATGTCGGGAATATCTCTTGAGCGATATTCGCAATCGTTGGTGTGTGACCATTCTCGGCAGCGCTCTGAAAGGATAGGTAGGAGCTGCCACCACACTGTCATTAATTCCTCCGCAGAGTCCGCACGGGTCTCATAGATATTATCAGAGATCTTGAGTAGGCTCTCCCGAATCACCTCAACATGGGGAAAGCTAGAATTCGCGGTTGGCAAAGTGATGGCACAAGCATCGGCTACTACCGTTTGTGAAGAGAGGTCGAGTCGTAAACAGTTCACGAAAAAGAAGATCGTACGTTTGTTGACAGGATCGTGGACAGCAACAGGACGAAAGGGGCTAGTAGTGACAAGCATATGTCTGATCATGTGTTTAACGCTTGTTATTTGGCTCTTTTGTTGTTGAGGTATGTGCCCTTCTGCGTCAGAGAGACACAGCGAGAGATGGGATCCGAGCCATTCTCTTTTAGTCATGTCTAGCTTTGGTGACCGGTCAAGGCTGAGGGAATGAATATTCCAGGCAACTGGTATTGACTTGTGCATGACAAGGGGGAAAGGGTTTATAACCATGCCACGGGAATGTGGGATACACAGGTCCACGTCGACCTAAAACAAGGATTAACTTGCTTGTAGAAATAATAAATGATGTGTAACCCTACTTCGATGTACGAAGATGCTCTTGCGATACGAGATTTGAAGTTGGTACCATCGATGGGATAAGGGTATGATAGGAATCTGTCAAATAGCCCAAAAGATACAAGCATTGAAAACGGTGAAACTTGTTTGATTTTAATTTTATTCTTGGGACAAGTGCGTAATGCAGCCTGTGCATCGAGATCGCAGATAACGACTCTGGCACAGAGTTTGCGAGAAATGTGGGTATCTTCATTAACAAGCATAGAGACTGAGGCTGTTGAGGTAGCAGATGTTTTCCTTAAGGGGACTGAATGCTTTCCGAGTTTTTGGGGGTTTCCTGGTCGTTCGTGGGTGACCTGAACGTGGCGCCTGTCTGTCAGGCATGCAGAGAAGATACGAAGATTAAAACCAAGTTTTAAATAGAGGTATGGGATGCATCGTTGATCCGCACGCACGCCGAGGTGGATCTTCGTAGCAGTTGCTTGTTGACAAAGTATCCATGATGGAGCAAAGAAAGTGACAATAAGGTCGGAACCGCCAGTCCATTGCCGGGTGTCCTCTGTCATGCTGGCACTGTGTAAGCATCCAGGGGAGTGAATGATATCGCCAAAAAAAGATTGTATAGACGGAAAGATATTGTGGAAATTTGGCCCTTCAATTTCGCATTGGAGGATAGGCGTACCAATACGATCCACGTTGATGGCTTCAAGTATCTTGATGGACGTGCGGGGGACTTTCAGGGAAACACACACTACTGAAGGAGTTGAACTCCAGCCTTGGAAGACGCCCCCCGCGCCCACCCTTGCACCCATTAGAAGAGGAACGGTATGTACACCATAGATGTGAAGTTGGCAACAAAGGTCTTGATAAAAGTTGAGCCCTACTAGAAGTGTTCTATCGGCCTCGATCAATCCTAGTAGGTGATTAACAGTTTGAGTCCAGTCGCTGCGTGTGTTCCGTTTGACAACTGAGAGAAGTGCAGCGAAGCTAGCTCGGAGGTAGTGATAATTACCCGGCCTCCCCTTTTGAAGTTGGGTCACGAGCTCTGTGATATTTTCGTCGGAAAACATTTTGAGGTACGTATTGAACAGGATACTCCCAAGTATCTTCGAGTCGACTTGAAGTTGTGGCTGGAGCCCACCATTGGAAAGGGACTCGTGAAAGGGAGTGCGTTTCCATGAGATAGTTTCGAGGCGTGTTGTGTGATCGGTTGCAGTAGTCAAAGTTCCGTGAGTGTTATGGTGGGATGTGAATTCAGAGACGTAGGAAACAGGCACAATTCCCAAAAGGAGCGAAAGCGTAGTAACGTCAGCACAAAGGCGGTGTGCCAGTCCATCTGGAGATCCATTAATGCCCCCAGGGTTAAGTATTATGTTTGTATACAGGACGGCTACTGGTGATGTCTGAAGGAGAGGCAGAGCCACGATGAGAACGTTCACTAGGCCAAGATGATCAGTGAGATTGGATGTATCAATCAAGTGAAAGGACATTGGTGCCCGATCTGACGGCATGATGTAGTCGCCTCCATCAAGGTTGACTTGAGTACATCCCCAGGGTGAGATGTACAAACCGGAATTGACGGAGTTGCCTTGTGAACAAGCATGAAGGGTTCGGGCAAAGGCCAATGCGTCACCTACGAACAAACGTATGATTGGCTGGTGAGGGCCTGTTATTCGGGCTTTGAATGCTGTGCACCAGGAACGAAATTGCTGCTTTGCAATTTGAACAAGGTCTGATGCAGATAGTGTTGAGTTTTTTAAGGAAGAATGGTTTGCGCAGGGGGAAAGGTGGAAAGCGATGATAGGATCCGTGCCATAGTGAACGTTGAACCCTCGGCCAGAAGCATCATACGCAAAGGTTGGATTAATAAGCGTAGCATGGGCCACATCATCGAAAGTGACACCAGTGTTCCAAAATCGCTCGAAGTGAATTGATCCTGGATGGGCTACATGAGCCCACAATGGACCAGCAGACCGTGAAGCTGTCGTGATGGGTCCGCCTAGTTTGTTCCTCACTGCCGCCATCCCCTTTTGAAACAAATCTTGTAACTCTCGTTTCTCTCGATCTTGGAGGTTGTCCATCTCGTCATACAATTTCCAGTGCCGATGTAGTTCCGAAAGTGTGTGGGTAGAGCAGAAGCGAAGAACCTTGGAGTATTTACTCTTTTTCCAGGACTCAATGGTGGAGGAGAGGCCTGCGAGTTTGCGGGATTGCCTGCGGAGGCATTCTAAAGAATTTTTGTCTAGATAAAAGTGGAAGAAAATATTCCAAGCTTGGCCGATTCCTTCGACGCTATCGTCTTCGAGAATCATAGTAAACAGAAGGACATTGCGGGCTAACGCGTAGTCTTAATTAGCCTTGGATTGATTGTCAAATTAGACAGCGCTCACCGAGAATGGCAGGCTCAGCATCACAGCAAGTAAAATCTAATTTGCGTTGAGCTAGGGAAGACTCATGAGTTGACAACATGACGAGATTCGGGAGGGGGCATACCAGTACCAGGGCCAGCGTAGATGGTGTACAGTATACTACGTGGATCGCCGCATCCTAAGAGAAGGATATCCGCCGCCATTTCAGGGGCCAAGTTCTGAGTGAAAGACACAGGTGGTGTATTCCCAATAGGATAAAAGAACTTTTTCTTGGGCCACAGGACAGTGTGAGCCATGATCGCAGAGGAGTAGATGGAGGGAACAGGTATCGTTGAACTGGAGCCCCTTTTAAGTTGTATCAAACAAGTCGCGAGAAGTGGCGTCGGAAGAGCCTAACGGGTACATTGATAATCCTTTTAAGAAACGACTGGTAGCGCTATCAAAATCACGGAAATGAAAGAGCGCAGGAAGGCTTTTTTGGCCAAGATGCAGTCCTCGTTGGGCCGCGCATCAAAGCGGCTGTTGGGAGACTAAAAAGAACAGCGTAATACCGCCATCTTATGATGCTGAACATGTTATATAAGTCGATTGAACCCTAATCGTGCTGACAACTGGGGAGGACTTGAAATTCCTGGACCTGTCTATCGGGATGTCAATGGACGCATCACATAACTTAGGATGATGCGAGACAACAACATAGGATGTATTTCGAAGAACTCTAAGTTTTGAGAGTAACATTTGAGATCTGAATGATGTGGTTAATGAATGGTGTGGTGGCTCAACTGAGCGTGACGAACCAGAGACGTGAAGGTGACTTAGGGCTTGAGTATTGCTGCTGAAGTCTGCGAACTTGAAATTGCGGTGTGCTGGTAAATCACGGGGATTGATCCTCAACTGTGCATGGGTGCTTTGTGTCAACCATGATATTGTAAAGGTTTTAAACCTGCTTCACTACAGTATATGCCCTTGTCCAAGTCTCTCACCGAGACCAAGAGGTGATAGTATCGGCAACTCCAGTATTGTACAAACGCGTGATGGCAAGCAGAGCATATTGCCACGGAATAGCTCCATGGTGCTGATGGCATGTATCACAAACGGAAGGGGCTTGTCGTCTCCCTCGTGCACCTCTGATATGGGTGATCAAAAAGCGAGTGCAATCCTCGGAAGCCTAGTCTGAACACGTAGCCAACAAACATGCAAAAGACATCTATATTCCGTTTCCAGTTTGAGTCGTTGCGTGTTTACTGAAGATTCTGACAACGACATGCACGTTATCCCTATGGAATCGAATGGTGGTGTTGATACCTGTAAGAGAAGTAAAGATTTGGATACATTAAGTTGGCTAAAATCTTGCAGTGGTCTCATATGGTTAAGTGTGAATCCTTGAAGGTGAGAGAAAGTAGAGTTTTCTGGCTGTTCTTTGTGATCGATCGCTAAAAAAGCAAGGCATGTTGAAGCAAACGACGAATCGTTTACCGTGATTGACGGTGGAAAGAGAACACCAAAGCAGACGCCCGAGGCGGTGGCAGGTGGCAGCGACCATCTACATCACGTGTCGCTTGTCAGGGCAAGAGGCGGTTCCGTCTCAACGCGTCGTTTTGACAGACGCCCATTATCCACGAGTCATCGCCTCGTTTTCTCTTTCATTTTCAACCACCATCATAACATGGCTTTTGCCTCAGCCTCCACCCGCCCCATGCCATCCAAGACAGCCGACTTGGATGAGACATGGGCGTACTTAAACGAGGGTGTCGACCTTATCATGAACAGGCTCGAGACTGGCCTCTCATTTCCTGCATATACCAACCTTTACACGACTGTTTACAACTACTGTACATCAACGAAGATGGCTGGGAAGATGGATGGAAACAGAAGTAATTTTCAATTTTACGTAGCGTGTGGCGACTATTGTCTGACCTACCTCCTGGCCTTCCAACAGCTGGCGCCAATTTAGTAGGCTCAGATTTATACAGCAAACTGTACGCCTCCTTTACAGACCACTTCAAACCCATGGTAAAAGTGAGTATTCGTATCGTTTGAACGCTAATGTACCCTTATTCTCTTGTTTTTCAGAGATGCGAATCCCTTGAAGATGTGGATCTCCTACGGTACTATGCTGCAGAATGGGATCGGTATACAACTGGAGCCAATTTCCTCAACCGTTTATTCACATACCTCAACCGATACTGGGTGAAGCGGGAACGGGACGAGGGGAAGAAGACGGTCTACCCGGTATACACGGTGCGTGACAAGACCAAAATTGATCAATTTCGATTCCTCTGATGTCCGACTACACAGCTCGCACTTTCACAATGGAAAGAAGTTTTTTTCAAACAAATACAGAAAGACAACCAAAAAGTCACCACAGCCGTATTGCGACTGATCGCACAACAAAGGAATGGTGACACGATTGACCAGGGGCTTGTCAAGAAGGTCGTAGATTCTTTCGTCTCTCTCGGGTTGGACAACGCCGACCTCAACAAGGAGTGCCTTGATGTCTACAAGGAACACTTTGAGGGACCTTTCCTTGCCGCTACGGAGGACTACTACAAGAAGGAGTCTGACTCATTCTTGGCCTCTAACAGTGTGTCCGATTACCTGAAGAAGGTCGAGGACCGTCTTAGGGAGGAAGAAGATCGTGTTGAGAGATATCTGCACAACAAGACACGCAAGGAACTCATCAGCAAATGCGACGACGTCCTCATCCGTCAACACGCTGAGCTGATGTGGGAGAGCTTCCAAAGCTTGCTTGACTTCGACAAGGACGAGGACCTGCAACGTATGTACGCCCTTCTGGCACGTATCCCTGAAGGCTTGGAGCCGCTTCGCAAGAAGTTCGAGCTCCATGTCAAGACGTCTGGCCTTAGTGCTGTTTCGAAATTGGTTGAAGCCGGTGATGGTGGCGCCGACGCCGTTGATCCGAAGGCTTATGTCGATGCCCTCTTGGAAGTGCATCGGAAAAACTCTGAGACAGTTACACGGAGCTTCAAGAGCGAAGCTGGGTTTGCGGCCAGCTTGGACAAGGCTTGCCGCGAATTTGTCAATCGCAATACCGCAACTGGTACATCGTCAACGAAATCGCCAGAACTCATCGCGAAGCATGCGGATATGCTTCTCCGTAAGAACAACAAGATGGCTGAGGAGGGAGACCTTGAGGGGGCACTCAACCGTGTGGTACGTCTGTTGTATCACGATTACATATCATACCCATAATTGCTTATTCAGATGATCCTCTTCAAATATCTCGAGGACAAAGACGTCTTCCAAACCTTCTACACCACAAAGCTCTCCAAACGTCTCATTCACGGTGTCTCCGCATCGGACGAGAGCGAGGCCAGCATGATTTCCAAGCTCAAAGAGGCTTGTGGTTTCGAATATACTAACAAGCTTCAACGGATGTTCACTGGTACGCCTAGTTATCTGCTTCATAGGTAGCCCACTCTGATCACCTGTGTAGACATGAGTCTCAGTAAAGATCTAACCGACTCCTTCAAAGAGCGCATGACCCAAAACCACGACGATATGGATATCACATTCAGCATTATGGTCCTTGGCACTAACTTCTGGCCGCTCAACCCACCCCCACATGAGTTCGTCATTCCCAGCGAGATTGTGCAGACGTACGACCGCTTCCAGAAGTACTACCAGACGAAGCACTCTGGACGTAAGCTCACGTGGCTGTGGAACTACTCCAAAAACGAGCTGCGCACGAATTACCTCAACCAGAAGTACATCTTGATGACGAGTTCGTACCAGATGGCGGTGCTGCTGCAGTATAACAGGAACGATACGATGTCACTGGATGAGCTTGTAGCAGCGACATCGATCACGAAGGAGATCCTGTCACAGGTTCTGGCCCTCCTTGTCAAGGCAAAGATCCTCGTCAACGAGGAGAAGGAGCAGTATGACCTCAACCCCAGTACGCACCCACGCATCCGTAGTTTGTTTACATATATTCTAATACTATCACCAGACTTCAAATCGAAGAAGATCCGTGTTAACCTGAACTTGCCAATTAAGGCTGATGTCAAGGCCGAGTCCGCAGACGTCCTGAAAGCTGTCGACGAGGATCGTAAATACGTTATCCAGGCGACCATCGTCCGGTTTGTGACTATTTTTTTGTAGGTAGCTGCGCAGGCTGACCAAAGGCCTTGTAGAATCATGAAGGCGCGCAAGACGATGAAAAACCAGGGTCTCATCCAAGAGGTCATCTCACAGATCTCACAGCGCTTCGCACCCAAGATCCCTGATATCAAGAAGGTAAGGTCACTCATCCTTCCATAAGAGCCTTCAGCTGATTGTGCGTGATCCTTAACAGGCCATTGAGACGTTGCTCGAGAAGGAGTACATTGAGCGCGTGGATGGGTCTAAAGACACCTTTGCATATGTCGCGTAAACGCGGATAGATAAATCTCCTGTCATTGTTGTCATTGTTTTGTAGCATCATCCCTTTTTTTCTCTTCAACCACAGCCCGCACCCGCATCACACACCTATCATATATTGCACTTGTGTATACCATAGACACCTAAGTTCCTCCCCTTGTATAAATGGGCATTTATTCGTTTTGCGTAGTCAGGAGGTATAGGCTTGCGGGCAACGTAGTAGCATAATTTTCTCAACAAGGATCTAGACATATTTACCTGATCCTTGAGTAAGAGAATGGGTTTTGGTTATGAGCAAAACATTCCGCCTGAGGCCGGCCACTCACTTCACTTGTCGCTTACAGAGTGTCTATAGTATATATTCCACGGGTATTCCTTTTGAGACAACGAGACCTAAAACAACAAACGAGACTTTTTGTTAGGTGAGTCGGTGTCACTGCTTCCGCGTAGCCCAGGAGTCAATGGATCCCTTTCAGGAATCCTACGCTTGCGGGGTGTGATAGGGCCAGCCGATTTTGGAGGGACGAGAACACGCATGTTCGTAACATCCGCGGCATATGCGTCATAATCATTGAATACCCAGTGCTTCAAGTTGAAGTGAACCTGAACGACCGCCCCTTGGAGGTACATCTGGTACAACTCGGGAGACAGTAGCGCACCGCGCATGTCGTATGCAGGAAGGGGAAGGACGTAATGTGTGGATTTCATGTATTGCAAGGCGGTTTTTGCACCACCAAAGACCGCCGGCCAATTCTCGATTTTGTGCTTATCAGGGATGTCAGTGTCGTCATCCTTTGCACCTCGTTCCTACATACGTAATAATCAGTCCATTGCAACGGCAGATAGAGCCGTAAACGTACCCCAAACAAAATATGACGAAACTTAACCTTTCTCTCTTGGTTTCGATCTACAAATAATCCTTTCATATTATTCAGGTTTCGTTTAGCTGACTGCTTGATTAGGACCTGAAGGCTATCAAGAGCCACCCCGAAGTCGGAATGGAAGCTGGCATGTTCAGGAGCGGTGCCAGTGCTGCTAAGCTTCATATTGCGAAACTCTGGGCAGCCTGATGTTGGGCGTTTCCACTGTCCGCAAGCCATCATCCAAAAGTCGTCCTCAGTGAGCTCGACAATGGTAGAGAGTTCTGCCATCTTCAATGTAGGAATATCCACAGCCAGCTGAGCCTCGTCGGTGTCGGAAGCCATTTCGGCAGCCAGAGCAGCCTCTTGGGCGACTTTGACGGCGTCAACTGAATCTTTCGTGACGAGACAGTTGTCGCGGCCAATGTTTTGCCAAGTGAAAAGCTTGTCAGCATTTGATTTGAAATTGGTATCGCCCAGGTAAGAGCGGGCCTGGATTAAGTCGGCCCTCCTTTCGTTGAGGTAGATAGTGAGCTTTTCGGCCGGAGTGAGCCTTTCGGTAGGGTCAGGAGGGGATTCAGCAGGAGATATAGGTAAACCGGCTGGGGGAGCGGTAGGAGCTGTAGAAGTTTCGGCAGGAGCAGCGGTAGGCGTAGACATGGTGGATGCGAAAAAACGAATTCAGTTCATGAATAGCTTTGGTACAGTACTTAAATCTTTTCGGAATAAGGTGATCCCATTTCAGGTGAAATCAAAGATGGGGATCTTGGGTAGAGTTGCTGCCAACTTCGGTCGCGGCATACTCCTCGCACCACCTCCTTTGGCTCCTACATGCACCTAATGCCGATGAATTAGTTGAAATGCTTAAGATTCAGTATTTCATGATCACATACGAGATTACATCCATGCTAATCGCACCTTCCTGGGCTTGAATCTGCCACCACTGTCAAGGCTATCCCTCGTGAGAAGGAAATGGCTTTAACGCGTCTGACTAAGATGACAAGCTACGGCCTTTTGAATTGAGCAGGTGCATACCTGTCAGTGTGTTGTTCACCGATGTCTGTTTCCTAACAAATCTGCCAGTGGCAGTGTTTGATGCAAGCCCGAACTCCTTTTGAGTGACAGTCCTCGAAGTGAAAAGGGGTCATAACGTTCTGAAACCTCAAAATGTCTTGTCAAAGGTGGTTCTATGCTCCTAAAATGTCCTCTTTATGAATACATAACGTCATAGTAGCACTGAACATGGGAAACCTCGCGAAGAACATGGACAAATTCAAATATGTGCGATGTATGCGCACCTGTTCGCTACGTCAGAATATCGTTGGTTAACTGAAGACGAGGCTAAAGGCCAAAAGTATTCAGTGTTTAGTATACTTTTATTTCCGATGGTTGCGTCGTTGGCGCTTTAGCTGTCGCCGTGCCCACATTCAAAGAGAGTACGTGATCAGACAAGCACGCCAATAAATCCTA
>JABCKU010008158.1:0-69871 GCA_018221655.1 Myochromella boudieri
ATGATATGCAAGCATGAACCTGTCAGCGGGTTGATCTCAGGCTCAATGTGAAATAGGTGGCTAAACATAGATACAATATTCAATCTCTTTTTTCCTTCTACAATGGACGTTGAATTTATCAAGAGTCATCTCAAATCTCATCCTGACTTCCCCAAGAAGGTTAGTGCTGAAGAAAGCTCATGACGAATGCTTAAAATGAGTCGCCTCAGGGCATTGTGTTCCTGGACATTTTCCCACTTCTACGGAGCCCGATTGCCTTTGAGACGCTGATAACGCATTTCGTACACCATATAACATCGAAGACAATCGCAGCCTCGCCATCCAAGAAGATCGATGTTATCGTTGGTCTCGATGCCCGAGGCTTCTTATTAGGACCCTTGATTGCGCTCCGACTAGGAGCTGCTTTCGTTCCGGTCCGGAAGAGGGGAAAACTTCCTGGCCAATGTGTGTCAGCTGAGTACGAGAAGGAGTATGGCACGGTAGGCATCTCATGAGCTTCTATCATCCCCAAGTTCCTCAGTGATTGTCAGGATGTTTTTGAAATGCAAGCCGATGCTATTCAACCTGGGCAAAGCGTCGTCGTCGTCGACGATTTGATCGCCACTGGTAAGAAAGGCAAATAACTCTCATTCCAAACGTTTTGAAGCATTATCCCAGGTGGGTCGGCCAAAGCTGCAGGCGAGCTTATCGCAAAGCAGGGCGGAAAAACTCTGGAATACTTGTTCATCATAGAGTTGACGTTCCTCAATGGTGGCGCTAAGCTAGACGGGCCACTGTACTCTATCGTCCAGGCCGATGATTAATTATACCAACAACCTTGTGTTCAGAAGTGGGTGACCATTAATATACAGTATACGGTTTGTATCTTTTGGTGGTATATTCTCGCCGTCAGATGCCTCAGAGTCCGTGTCAAGCATCATCTTCACTTGGCTAATGATTCCCTGCTCTGCGTGGTCCATCATTTCTGTAAGCACATCACCAGCCTTTTGGGGCAGAAGGAGGAGAGCGAGGTCACTTAAGTCCCCAGCAGCTAATATTTCGTCTGGATTTGCTGTTGGATTTATGGGAAGACTATCATCACTGATGACAATCACCCCCGCCGCTGACGCTTGCCTTCCTTGAATCAGTTTTTCAAGAAACGTGCAATCACCGC
The DNA here is from genome assembly GCA_018221655.1 of Myochromella boudieri. Taxonomy (NCBI): domain Eukaryota; kingdom Fungi; phylum Basidiomycota; class Agaricomycetes; order Agaricales; family Lyophyllaceae; genus Myochromella; species Myochromella boudieri. The sequence continues at coordinate 1,154 of JABCKU010008158.1, forward strand.
GATGCACGACAAGGACGCTATCCGGATACGAGTATTTGTATGGGTGACAGCCTTGTGGGTTATCGATATCGCGATGAACGGCTATCCCGTTCGCAAATCGCAGGGAGCTAGAGCTCGGTCGCGATTTAACGGTAAGATCTCCGCCGAAATGAGCAAGATGGGCGACGAGGAGTGCTTGTGATTCGCCATATAGGTTGCTTTGCATACCAGTTTGAACTTGTAAGAGGGGGTCGACATCATCTGTATAGAATCGAAGCAGGACATCCAATCTTTTCGCGTGGTCTTGAATGACATCAAGATGGGAGAATAGTGAAGAGTCATTGATGTAGACAATATGCCCAGTCCTGACCGTGTAATGGCCCACTGGGTAGCACGATATTAGTCTAACATCTGAGGCAAAAAAGTACCACATGCTTACACTTTCTGATGTCGTAGCCTTTACCATCCAAACGTCGGACGACATGAGTTCGTATACCGGTAATGTTTTGGATAACGAAACCGTCCGGCCGAACACCAAGCTTCAGTAAGCTAGGACTAAGATCTTCTGGTACCATTTTGCCATCTGGGGACAGGATAACATCATAAGACTGGGCGATGCTATTGTGAGTACCGATAAGTGGAAGATGCACGACCCACTCACAAATAAGTCAATGTGGGGCTTGTCGCACCACCCGTAGGGAGACCATGTATTGATGTCACTTTGAGAAGGCGTCAATCCAACCAACAATCGTGCATAATCAACATCAGGACGATATTGGATGCCCTGGACCAGACCACCGCTCTGCTGACGTTGATTAAATATATGAACAAATGGTTGGTACTCTGGGCATTGATGACTATCAATATGACGCGATTTTCTTCGTGAAACAGACATTGGTTTCAAGTGTTGTCGATTTAGGGAGAGTATGTGCCCTTCGGTTGTAAATACATAGTTTGAGTCATCGTTGTGCAGTACATTGTCTTCGTCAAAGAGAAGGTATAGATACTGTGCATGGGTAAATAGATGTACACTGACATAAAATATTAACAGAATCACCTTCAGCGTCTCTGATAGGGCAAACGATTCCATTCGGTCATCGCGTTTATTGGTTCGAAGATCCTGAATTCCAGCTATGCCACAGTCAACCTTAGCCCGAGCAATGATATCGAATAAGACCCGTTCGCCAACGTCAAGGTAGAATGGATCCCGGGTGGCCTATTAAAAAGATATAAGTCGGTATACTTAGTGAACAAATCGATTTCGGTTACCCTGTACAGGTACCACGTTGACTCTATAAATTCTGCAGAGATGATAATTTCAGCAATGCATATAGTTTGTCGATGAAATAAAGGTATGCATACCAGGTCGTAGAGGATACTGGTGTGAAGTAGCTTTTTTGTAGTTTGTATCGTATACTTCGGGTAACCCAGAATGCTCCCGCCATAGATTGTAATCTGTGAGATATTAATTAGCTTTGATCAAAGGGTGATCGAAATCGGGAACTGACACATTAAATGCAACCTGATTGCACTTTGAATATCCCCTGATAAAACTTGTAACCCTGGCCAAAAAGCCGACAAAGAATCGACTGTAAAGTAAGCAACGTCGCCACTGTTCATGTTCACCGTCCGATACTGTTTTAATGTTACGACATGACAATAATGTGAATGACGTAACATTTAACTTACCCAAAACCCATCCTTAGCCCTTGAGTAGCGCATGATGGTAGCGTAAGCCTCCTCCCAAACATCCAGAAACTCAACTTCACCTGAGGATAGCCATAAGCAGCATAAATGGATGTATTGCTTCATGGCGCACCGCTTAAAATATACCATTTAAAAGCATATTCGTAAAATGAATCCACGCCAGCCCCGATGCCAGTTATCTCAGGTGATGTCCACACCTAAGAAGCAACATAATTGAGGGTCAGAGCTAAAGCGTTGATTACAGCTGACGAACCCCAGTCCATGTATTAATGGTATTACCGACGAGGCCAATATCTGACTTCCGGTTCCAAATACCAAAAAAGGCCTTCAATAAACACATATATCAGAGAAATCATCAGTTTTTCCTCAAGTTCTTGATGTTTACCTTGTACGCAGCCTTTTCAAACCGATCATCTCCGGTAAGTCTACTAAGAGTAGCAAATTCCAAGATCAGCGATCCCGCGCCGGCTGTGCCTGATAGAAAATCAGTTTGTATGAAACTTTGCACTGCTTTCTATGCCGCTTACACGTCTCCACACTTTCGCCTTTCATTACACCATGCCGAAGGTTTATCTTCAAAACCATCTGTCAGAGATGGAATAAATGTAATAAATTGCCGCATACTCTGGCGTAAGGAAGGCCTGTTGGCGTAGAAAATGCAGGAAGAAGCCTTTTGCCAAGGTCATGAGCCATTTCTAAAAGTTCACCCCGATACCAAGGCAAATAGAATGGTTGACCTGTTTCGTTGGCGAATATGTGACCAGATAACAAGCCACCGAGGACACGGATAGTCGTTTCAAATACTTGCGGCTTAGTGTTTACATCAAATGAAACCCAATTGATGATATTCTTCACAGCCTGTTCGAAACCTTCTCGATCGCCAAGAACGACGAGTGTGTCAACCACATCTATGAGTGTCAGAGAAAAGTTGCCTGCAACATCATTAGCAGCAATGTTCTTGCTAACAATATCTAGTTAGCTTGATCCCCTGCCGGATCAAGGAAATCAACTCACGGGTTTCCCCAATCTGGTCCTTGGCCAGTACATGAAAGTGGAGTCAACTATTGAAATAAATGTAAGGCTTCATAGAACGTAGGGAGGCTAACGATAGCAAACCTCGTCCATAGGAAAGGCTATTCAACTTGATTAATGTTGTTTACCATGTCAGGTCAGGAAACTAACCATAAGTCATGTAATTGTCGAAACCGTGATACCACAGTTCACGCGTTCTCTCGCTACAAAAAAAAATAGCAACGAGAAATAGTGTTGGGTTGAAAATGTTCGTACCGAGTCGCCAGTTTCCTCTGTGTAGTCCAACCAGCTGTTCTGGCTGGAATTGGAGTGCTCGTCGCATTGGTGTACCACAACCATTTTGGCCCATACACGGAAGCTAGTAAGACAGCGAGGAGGTATTCCGGCCAGTACTTTCCCCACCTCATAGGGAGTGATGAAGGTGTACGAACCAGTGAGCTTCACAATCGTCTACTTGTCGAGAATGGTCGAATGTCGTGGCAGTTACCAATACTGGTAATGCCAAGATTCCACTTGATCGATCGATCAGGTGACCAACAAAACCGCATCACTTGACTAAATTACGTAAGTTCTGAAATTTGCCATACTTGGTAATCTGACGCGTAGAAGGCAGCCAATACCCAATGGCTGATACTTCCAGTAAACTTGGGGACTACATGTTGAAAGGATGGGTACGTTTCTTACATAGCTGTTACAGCGTAATTTACCGTTCCTGCAGATTCTAACAAATCAGCCCTGCAAGTCACCAGGTTGCAGTGTTCCGTTAATGCGTTCACCAAGTAGCGGGACACCAGTCGTACACGTTTGTGTTAACTGCGATGTCACTCCCAGTGGTGCGCGTATAATTCTATTATATTCCTTAATTACTCAAACAATGTTCCTATAGTGGCTCGTCTACAACCCACCATAAATACTTCGGCTTCGGCTTCCAGCACGGACTCCAATATTTCACGTTGCTCAACCCCGCCTACGGAAATATCTAGCGTTCTTAGCTCACCCGTATTTGCTCTACCTGTTGATACCGAAGAAACCAGGCGTCGTCGCGAGCAATCAGACGCCGCCTCTGCCGAGATAGGTAAGCGTCTTTTGAAAGGGTGGGCAATGCTTGGCGAGGAATGCCCCAACACGCATTGCTACGGCGTCCCCTTGGTTCGACCTCCCAAAGCAGGAGGTGAAAAGGATCCTCGGAAGGTGTGTGTCGAAATACATCAATTAACTTCCACTTACGTCCCAGAAGGAGTGCGTTATTTGTCGGGAGATTTATATTATCGAGCTCGATTGGGCTGGTAGAGAGCATTTAGTACCTGCAGGTCAAAACACTCCACAGGTTAACCAACATGGCTCCAAGCCACCTCAAGAGGCTGTCCTGCCACCTCCCACGATCTCCTACGTACGTCACATGGCTAATAAGGCATCCCACCGCGCTTTTGACCTTAATACGCCGTATATAATGCATAGGACGCTCCTGCACAAGTAGCCGCATCGTTGAATCCCATTATCGTGAGTTGCCATGTCTTACAAGTAACAAAATCTCAATCATCGATCGTAGGCTTCAGCACCCGCTATCCACCTGCCTTCTGAGACGGCTTTGGTGAATGGTCGCGTCATACAAGCCTTCTTGGAGGTTGACTAATGCGTTATTTGCAGATGCCAGGAAATCAACCAGCTCATACTTTACATGAGTCATGCCTGGCTCTACAGGCGACTCTGCGCGCGTTGTCCGCGAAACTCGGGGCACTTACGCAGTCCGAGCTTGAGATAAACCCTCCATCAATTGCATCAACAGCCGATGCTATCAGCAAAGTTACACAAGCTTTGTCGCATGTCCGGCAACTGCAGTGGAGCGAGAACCGAGCGCATGCACAGAGATTTTGACTTTTCCTTCTTTCTTTCCTTGATTGAAGAAACGTCCTGAATCTCGACAGCGTACGGTCCATAAACTTGAGGTGAAGGTTTACGATTGATAGACATGAGGTAGTTTACGTTGTCTGAATCTTCAATCAGTATTAAGTCACATGGGGCATGGTCAGTTGTTTGTTCTGTTAAATCATGCAAACGACTTCATTTCTTGGTTTTTCTACGACCTCGTCCTCTGTCGGTCTCAAAACGAGAACGTCCATTACCTCCACCTTCAGCAATACTAATATCATCGCGACCAAGTTTCAAGAAACCGCCGTGGAACTTTCCCACTCCCATCCCCAAACCTCTCTCTCTCCTTTTGGTAGAAGAGCCCCTCGAGGTTTCGAACAGATTTTTTATCGTTGGATGGTAGTTACCAAGATCTTTGGCCTTTTGATAGATAGATCAGAACAAGTCAATATAATACATAGTGGAAGGACCAACCTCTTCGAGCTCTTGCCTAGCCTTTTCCTTCTGTCTTCCGACCAACCCGTCTCTGACACGTTTAGACGCTTTATTTCTTTCCGTATCACGGACAGATTTTTCCCCTCGTCCAAGTTTAGCTTGTCCAGAGAGCTCCAACAGACGTCCCGCTATCACTTTGCGGCGATGGGCGGGGCCAATATCTAAGCCGGGATTGGAAGAACTAGATAACAGTTGCGTATGTACGAGACGATGGAGGATCGCATCATTTTGGGCATTTGAACTGGATAACAAGTCAGTGGGTCCTGTTGAGGCAAATGTATAGAACACGCGCCGTTCGTCTTCCTCGTCTTCCTCGATCTTCTCCTTACTTGGAGCACCGGGAATGTCTTCGCGAAGTTTCGAGACTTTAGAAGACTTGTATCGGCTCATGAGGATGGATTATCGCAAACAGTCATGACAGCTCACCATGAAAGCTTTCGTATGCGCCTTAGCAGATTGGTTGGGCTGAGCCAGACCGTAAGGTATATCTTGGAAGATGACGATTTTGTTAAACCCTGAGTCTGAAGCGCTTGTCCCCTCCTCAGCTACGTCGTTTCAGAATCCTGCAGGAAATAAAATAATGAATAACCGTGCCTTTAGAACTTGAGGCTTCTGAATTGGTATTTTCGTCGTCTACCTCTCCAGTGATACCTCCCCATTCCGCCTCTGAGTCATTTGAGTGCTGCAACTTGGGTGGCTTTTGAGAACTTTGCACGTCTTCCGTCCTCTTCCTTTTTGCCGCTCTACCATCATTTGGAGTTGAAAAGGAATCCAGAAATTTTTGGCCATGAGCTTGAAGAATGTCAAGCAGGTGTTGGTCTGACATCAGCAAGCCACAAAAAGCGGGAAGCAACCGAACTTACTCAAGCTCTACATAAATGATCTGTGACCTATAGTTTACTCTGGCGATACTTAGCTCCTCATAACATACAATGGCGCGTCCCAATCAGCGCACGAGTAAGGCCCGCCAGCCCAATGACTCCGCAGAAAGTACGAATATCCCAGAAGACGAACAGTGGCGCCTAATCAACGAGTCTGGCATCCTGAACAAGGTCGATGGTGCTACTACCCAAGAGTCTGTGGTGGAAACAGACGCACCGCTAGCGGAGGAGGTCTTTGGTGCTGTTGTCATAATCATCCCGATATCTTTCCTGTTGCTTCTCATGGAAATGTATGTGCAGCTAGTGTCTTCAACGTCCATCAATAACATTGTTATTCTCCCTTAGTCTGATACATTTTCAATACGGCAAACATCCGCCCTTGAGTGCTTTGGTGGACAGGATGGTTTCGGGTGTGCCCAGTAAGTGCTTTCCTTCCTTAGTTCATTGACTTAACAATGACTTGACTATGAGTCCTATCTCTTTTCATATTTTACAGTAAACTCGTTTCCATTTTAAGATGAGGAACTTCCTGCCTAATAATATACCTTCCAGCGACGCGTTACAAATCTCATCGAAGGATGCAGCTACTTCTTTTCCTCTTAGGTTCCCTCTCAGGAAGCAGGATGCTTTATTTGCTGAACCGTGGTTCTTGGTTGCTTAACATGCGGCAGGTTCGTCCTATCACGACAAGACCTTGAGCCAGACCTCATCTCACACACAGTGCCCTCCTCTGGCTACAATATGGGTTTACTCCATAGTACAACTTGAATTGCTCCCGGCAGTCGTGTCTCTTGGGTTTGTGGGTCTGTTTGTTTGGTGGCGTGGACTGAGTTTGCGTCTATAACGTAGCAGTTTAACAATCCTAATCCTACCATTTGATAGCGGTAATATAACAAGAGTTATTGAGAATATGTCAACACTGAATATTGAATACAAGAGCAATGAAAGTGTATCCGAATGGCTGGAAACCAACTATGGAACCCACAACTGCTGGAGATCCCGATATGTGGTGTGCAGGGCATCAAAAAATACAGTACGGAATATTTATATATGCTCGATGATACGCCAACAACCAGGAGTGGTCTTGAACTGGTTGGGCACCTTTTACGAGCGAGATGGAGTCACCGATAGAAAGGGCAACCACTGGTGACTGTATAAAACAGGAAGACTGAAGCTCCATGCATGGTGAGAAAGCCAATGACACAGGTAAACATTCAAACGCTAGACGTGCAGTTGTAAGATTTGAAGTGCCGTTATTGTCAACAAGATGATATATATCGTCACACCCCGTCACCTTCGTCCAATTCGCTAGCTAGCAATTCAATCTTCCGCTACAGTTGGTTGCATTAGTATCGTTTAAAAGTGAACAAAGATGCCACCCACGCGATAGGTTGTAGACCTTCCTTCGAACGCAGTCCTTAAAACCCTGAGCTGCCATTTCAGACGTCGGCTCAAGGAAGTCTGGATAACGATTTTATACTGGTCCAGCTTATCGACAAAAGCTTTATAAACACGGTCATCGCGAGCAAAATAGTAAGACTGGTAAAATCTAGTCAGTGGACAGACAGACACAGGACGGAGCAGTTGTACAGGTATCGTGTCGCCTTGAATGGTTGCTAGGGCATTCGACCATGCAGCTAACATCAAAAGATCACTGGAAACGCGATATTCTGTTAGAAAACTCTGCTTGATCAGTATAGTAACAAAACAAACCCGGTAGCATTAGCCACACTGAGACATGCGAGTCGTCAATGCCCTAACATGAGGAGTGCATGATAACGCGTACTAATCCTCGAGAGTAGCGATGAGGTGAGCCTTCCCAAGTTCCTTGGTCGCAAAGCGACGTACAGCAGATTCTGCCGCCTTCACTGGTTGGCCAGCTGTGCCAGCATTTAAAGCGTTCGAAACAGTCGAGACTTGGGCCCAAACCCATTTGTCTCCTTCACTCATCACTAGTGTCTGTAGAAAAGAAGCTGTCAAATCGCTCTGAGACTTTGCTAAACCGTAGTCTATTGCCAGTTTGAGATTGGTCCCTTGATGATACGAGATCGGCATAAGAGTGCAATATCGGAAAACATAGTGCAACGTACGTAAAGCTTTGAGAATGGTCTTGGTACGTGGCTTAGGTATATCTTCATCACTGAGGTTGTTTACCCAGCGAGAAAAAGCACCTAGCAAGACAATGGTAACATCTCTGTGTGACTGTCCAATACGCATTGCGTGGAGCAAAGGTGTCGCGTCACCGGTTTTTCGCAGTAGGAGCTTATCGAAAAATAAGAGAGTATGAATAACACATGAAATAAATGTTCTCACATGAAATCCTCTATCACGCAGTTCCATAAGGAACATAATGTCCTTGCGCTCGACCGCTCTGAAAACTTCAAAGGGCTGATTTCAAGTGGGGTAAGGCAGTATAAACCAAAATAGGGGTGATTGAAATGCTTACTTGGGGCTCCACCCAAGTTGAGTTTTTACTCGTTAGAACAATGGGAGATTTTGGTGCGACTGTAGGAGAAGAAGAGGACGCTACAGATGAATAACTCTCTCTCCGGCTGCGTACTGAGAGATCTGTGTGTAAATCTGTATCTGACGTTGATGGTGAAGGAGTACGGCGCAACTGTCGAAGTATGGCTCCCGGCGCTAAACCCTCCGCCTCCCGCCGAATAAAACCTGATGCGAGGTTAACGAATAGTGTTGTAGCCCACTATGGAGAACATACCGCTAGATGGAAGCCGTTCTGGAAGACATGGGTCCGAAAGTACCCTCCTTCTTGCGGATGGAATGGTTTGCATGATGGAGTCCAGCTGTTTTCCAAGGACTTGAACCACTGACGCGTTGTTGAAGCTCATCATAGTTCGTTGGCCCGCAAACTCGTATCTCTTATGTATACATAGGGGTGGAAACCGATTTGAATAATAAAAGAAAAATGGGAAGAGATGTTAGAAACACAAAGGCGCTGCAGTTGGTGGGTTGAGAAACAACGTTCACTGTGACAAACAATACAAACAACACGACTCAACAGTGACTCAACGGTCGCCTTGTTCAAACTACACATAGTGCCAAGTTCCAACAGAAACTCTTCTTTTATCTGTCACTTACATTCGGAATTCTGCAAGGCAATTCTTCCTGCGGATCATGCTGAGTGTTTGGAAGCGGACGTGGAAGGAGAAAGATCCTCCTACCACTTCCTCACAGAACAAGATGGATGAACCTGGCAACAGCGCGTCCATCCAGGGCTGCACTGTAGCAGCTCATCCATCTGTAATCGCATCTTCCACTTTACAATGTCAGAAAAAAACCATTATAAAGCGACGTCTTTCAGCTACAGGAATGGTTCCTGATCCATCCAAGAAGCGGCTTAGATTTGATGTTTTCGACCCAAATCCAGAGCTCGATATGATCCATGAAGTTATCAGACGGCAAAATAGTGACTAAATTCATGTCCACCATCGCTTAAGTTTCTCACCACCCGTCTATATTCAGCACTTGTAATTCTATCTCAAGAAACTTGTGCGTTCCCTTTTATGATATTTTAGTCTGAGACCTAAATCGTTCCTTTGATTTTAGCAAAATCATTCATGATAGTTCAGTTCTTAGTCTACTCGATCAAACATGAACGACTCCAACATAATACTTTGTTTAAACGACCTCGAACGATCCTGTTGGTGGTGAAGTATGTGGCTCTATCCACAAACGATCTACTCTGACTTTTCAACTGGAAATTCACAGCGATGACTCCTCCGTCAATGATTATAGCGATATTCTACAGTCAATGGCCCCAGAGTTGTCGGTTGACAAATTTAATGCAGCCAGTGGTATCTCTGGACCCTGGGCCAGTTTGTTGTCAGAGGATATTGTGGTCTTGACTTCAAAAGTGAGTAGAAGTGTACCGAAAGGTTGTATTTCTAATCGTGTCAACAGTTATTGCTGGAGTCGCTAAGAGGCGACATACTCACTATGACTCAAATCCACACCCTGGTTTTCGTCGATGTGTGGAATGTACCTGAACAGAAGATGGTTGCATCGATTCAGCAGATCATGAATGACTTTTTCTTTGTCACTGATCGCCTCAACCAGCCACGCATCTTTGGTTTTGCAATGCCTGCTCCTGGTTATGACGATTTGAGTGGTTGCAATATTGCCCAAGTCGAGGCTATAATGGACTCAAAAGTCCTTGACTTACGCATTCAAAGTCTAAATGGTCTCCCGTCTTCCAGTTCACATCACGAAATTGTCCTGTTCTACAAAGGAACAATGCACCCTACGAAGTCTGCCCTTTCGGATAAGTTACAGTCTTTGGACCCCTCTGGACATTTTTTCCTGACGAACCTTGGCGATTCACGGGATGTTTTACTTGAAGTAGGATGTTGTGCTTCGGACCTTGTTTGGCGGCGTGCTTTGAAGAAAGTCGACATCCCCCACAAGGCTACAACCGCTATTGAAGTGATGGCTGCAGTGCAACAATGTATCAAGGATTGGCCGTTTGTATTGCCAAACCTCGATCCCACCTCACAAGCTTTCAATGTTACTAATAAATTTTTGATGCTCGTGAAAGCGTTACACTCTTGTGAACCCTATGGAAAAGAGTTCCGCGGAATTATTATAGGTATGTCTAGATTTTCATCTTCGCAAACTCCCTTTCAGCTTATAATCTATTGAGTCGAACGCCACATAATTGCGCTTGCCATTGCGGACTTGATAACGAAGTTGGACGACCAAAAGCATTTTTTACGTTTACGATGGCCAATTAGCGACGAAACTCATTCTGTTCATGATCAAGATCATAAGGTAAGATATTATTCTACGCGAGGCCTGCTGCCTGATTGTTACCACCCCGTTAGGAAATTTGGCGATTATTTACTGCAGGTGTTTACAATCTGTTGATAGTCACGAAGCTGGATGAAGACGTAGATTTATCTCGAACTTCGGTTGTAATATGGTATGCAGAACTAAACGCAGTATTGTTGCAATGCTTACATCCTGAGTTTGTGTCTCTCAGTTTCAACAGCCCAGAGTCCCTTACATTCCATGGAACGATTGGTGAGGGGAACAGGATCCACGTGATACACATGATAGAAGACGGTCTTCGTCGACGATCATTGACCAACCCCAATGCTGTCGACTTAATTGAACGCCACACAATTCAATCGACATCTGCACTCCTGCTGTCCGCGCCACAGTCTGCTCGCGCCATTATTTCTGAAACAGATGAAGACGAAATAATCACCTCCATCCAGGATCCGACTACAGGCAATCGGATATATCATCAAAATGCTGTAGAGGCTGTTAGTCGTATCGGAGCATCACGTTATTTTTCCAGTGAAGAAATGTTCCACTTCGAAGAACAATCCGACTTGCCCGCTACATATACATGTACAGTGACAGTCCCCGGGTTTATTCAACTCATAGGTCCCCCTCGCTCTGCAAAAGATGATGCCAAGCGCGTCGCCTGCTTCAGAGTCTGCAAAACTCTTTTCTTCATGGGGATCCTTGACTGTCGCTTCTTCCCGCCCCAGAAATACTCCAACATCCGCGTCAGTGGCGAAAAAGCAACCTACAAAGAACAGATGTCAGTCGGTGCTCGCAGCTATCTAATGAAAGAGCCAGATTTCTGGGCCAATACTAAAGGCAATGCAGCAACGTCACTCTATCCTCTTGTAATCTCTACTGCCCATATAGATGAGGATATGCGACCATATGCACCGATTGTAATGCTCACCCGCCAACCTTTGCCTGACCTTGAGAGTATCAAAGTCTTCTTTGCTGGGGTACCGGTGATTGTTCGCGTCCAACGGGCTGCACCTATCCATATTGATGAATCTCAGCTTCATGACCTATACCTTTACACCGTGAGGGTGTGCCGTATAATATCTAACAAGGCATTCGATTGTACCCTCGCCAGCATGGCATACTTCCTGGCTCCTTTGACCCTACTGTGGATATCTTCGGAGGGCACTACTCCCAATAACAGTACCAACCTCCCTTCCATTGCCGATTATATAGCCTGGAACTTTGTCAAGGCCGCCATAGGTGGATACATCACCTCGTTAAAAACGACCACGCCTGAGGAAGCCGAAACGGACATTCAGGATGCTATTATCCAGGATCGATCAGTGGAATTCACCAGGCGATATGTTGCTATCAGGCTGCGGCCAGATTTATCTCCTCTAGACAAACCACAGGACAGCGTGGTGGGTTATATTTGTACACTACATTCCCGTAGCCATATCTCATTGCAATGTTTCAGCCTAACGGCCCATATGAAAGTATCCTCGATTTTTGTAAGGCTCGTCGTCAAGACTTTACGGGTTTATCCAACGAAAATCAACCGCTGGTTCAAGTTTCCACCGTGCCTCCTGTCTTAAATCACTTGAATCCGACATCTAGACCCTCACCACCAAGCGGATTCCATGCAAAATGTAAGTCTCTACCACCCAGTAGTATTCCACCTACGATCATCTTCATTGGACCAGTTTTGATACCTGAACTATGCGCGAAATGCACAATTCCCGCAAGGCGAGCCATTTCATGTGTATCGGATCCTAGTTTATTTACCGACTCATGCAGTACACTGCGTACAGCGCGGCTGTTGCCCTCAGTAACGCGACGTATAGACGATTTCCTTCTTGTTAAGGAGTTGAATGCGATGCTATTTGATCACGCTATAAAAGAAAAGCTTCTGCACATGGCTCTATGCACTCCATCCTGTGGCGTGGAATATGATTACGAACGATTGGAATTGCTTGGTACGTAGCTGTCTGGCTTCTTAATTCCTGCTAATCTCCTTTTTATATTCCTTCCGATGACTCGCTACAGGCGATGCATTTCTTAAATACATCTCTTCTATTTATCTTTTTGTCACGCATCCAACCTATACGGAAGGTTCATTGCATGTCGCGCGACAGGAGTTGATAAGCAACAAATCCTTGTTTAATCATGCCCGCCGCGCTGGTGTGCCAGCATATATTCAATCAAAACTGTTCTCTCCAAAACAGTGGAAAGCCCCTAACTTTATTGTCGCGCCTACAAAAACACTCGATACTACCAACCGCTCAATGATTTCCGGAGATGTTGAGATTGTCGAATCATCCAACGAGTCTATCTCTATATCATTACGACAGAAGGTAAACGACACCGAAAATCACATTACCCCGCTTGAAAGCAAGAAGAAACAGAGGCAAAAGAAGCGTAGGCGGAATCAAGGAGAAGACGGAGATGTGCAGTGGTTGGGCGATAAAGTAGGCTATCATCTACCTCCCAACTACAGTTCTGACGTTCCTGGCAAGGCTATTGCCGATGTCGCTGAAGCCATGATTGGGGCTGGTTACATCACAGGTGGACGAGAGATTGGCCTGAAGGTCATCAAAGCTCTCGGAATACCCATATTGAACATCAATACATGGTCAGACTTTGGCACAAAGGCAATCACGGCCCCTCCCCAAAATCCGACTCCCAAACGAGCTTCACTCGAAGCAGTTACGGCCATAATCGGACATAAGTTAGAGCAACTAGACTTTCTAGCCCTTGCACTGGTATGTTTCACTGGACTAATACCGTTCTCTGCTCTAACAGCTTCCACTCAGACACATCCATCGATGCCCGGCCATGATGGTACACTTTCCGAAAGGTTAGAATTTTTGGGCGATGCCATCCTCGATTTCAGTTGCGTGATAGTCCTGTTCTTTTGATGCTGTAATTTACGCCCGATCAGTGGTCATTCGATATCTTTACGACCGAGAGCAGCAACTTACACCAGGCGTTCTCACTCTGCTGAAGGTGGGCTCACTGCCTCACTGCCCGGTCCCTTTAGCTCGTATGCTGACTGTTTCGACTTAGGGTGCTATGGTTTCGAACACAGCACTTGCAGCCATTTGTGTATGCTCAGGTCTTCACGAACACTTTTTTCACAAATCCCATACTCTGGAGACAAACATACAAGAATATGCTGCAAAAGTGAGGGCAACTCGAGACAAAGAACACCAGAATGCAAAGAAAGAGGGTCGTCCACCTGGTCAGTTTTGGTTGGAACTCTCTGCACCGAAGGTCCGTCTAAGCATACTTTCTATGCTTGCCAATTCAAAATCTGCAAACCAGGTGCTCTCGGATATCGTAGAATCCGTAATGGGAGCTGTGTACATCACAGACAACTTTGCACCTATTGGAGTTGAAGCACTGTTCAACAAGCTTTTAAAACCATTCTATGATGAGCATATAACCTTAAAAACACTCTCCTATCACCCAACAAAAGTTCTATACGAACTTTTTCAGAGACAAGGATGTCGGGAATACCAGGTACAAAATGACAAGAAGGAGAAAGGAAAGGATTTCAACACTACGCACAGTAAGTCTCCTGTAAACCACCTATATCAAGTAGCTCATATTCGCCAAATAGTCATTGTACACGATGTCGTATTAGCGACTGCCGAAGATTTGGATCCCAACATTGCAGCTCGACGAGCTTCTCTATTTGCCTTGGATGCATTAGAAGGCGATCCGGGGTTTTTCGCCAGAACATGTGCTTGTCGCATCACTCAAATGTCAAAGAAAGAGGCAGCGGAGAACGAGAAGAGGCTACGGGTCTTGCAGGATCTAGTCTCAGATGCGATATCTCAAGAAAGCGAAGAAGAGGGTATTATACTTGAGGACCTTGCCATGAATGACCCTCATAACAGCGAACTAGAAGACGGTATGATATTGGAGTGACTCTTGCGCGTTGTGCATGTGAAGATACAAGACCTCCCATCGTATTAAAGCTGCCTAACCGTGGAGTGGCTTAATTTACATGCTTCATGCAGGGCCTTGAGATTTATGGCTATTACACGGTTAGAATTCAGCTGTTTGAATGGGAAGAGAACCCGTACAGTTGCCATTTCACAGCAATAAATGGGATAGAAAAACCTGTAAACAAAAAGGCGAAGAGTTTGGCTCCAAAAACTCCCTTGTTCTTGCCAGGCCACTGGAAAGGAAGGTGCTAGACGAGGAACGGAGTCAACTGAGGTGTAGCAGAAAACAAAGAAGCATGAGGTACGTGGTAGTGGCCATGATCAGATCGGGCCACATTTGTGGTGTGGAACGAACGCGCACGGGCCAAAGCCTGTTGACGGATAACCGGGGAGCGAGTGAGAATAGACAACGACATGGTGAACGATTTTCAGAGTAACAAACGGCCGTTTCAAAGTGGGCTCGGAACTCTTCGGAGAGGGCCGAGATATTAATCACGTGATGGATTTAACCATTCACGTGGCCGTCAGTTTCGCGTGTCTAAGCTTGGCTGCTTGTCAATGTCTGAGTGACGTAGTCTACCAACGAACTTCAGCACACCCTATAGTTTTCCAAATCTGCGGGACGAATCCACTACCTGTTGAAGTTTTGACATATCCTTTCGACTATTTTACTAGTTTCAATTCAGATCGTGGCCATTTTTCACTTTTTGCAGGTTTTTTTGTATGTGACCGCGAACCCGAACTTTATTCATCTTCCTAAGCTTAACATATACCATTAAACAAGCAGCCATAAATAACCTGTAAGTATACGCTCCTCAACTTCCTCCCTAGAGGCTAATGGAACTCTTATCAGGTCTCTTATCGTTCTTTACATTGTTATCGCCCACGGTTGTCAGCTGATTTACACATCCGGCCAAATGAACTGCAGATGCTTCGCGGCATCTCACTCGCTATCCTCAAGTCTACTTGCAACTATATGACAATGGCGCAACCAGTTACGATCAACGTTCCAAAGCTAAGCAAACCCATTGTAGTGCCTACTGGCCTTTTCATCGACAATGAATTCGTACCATCGGTCGATTCCACAGAAAGGATCCAGTGAGCTCTACGCTGACATCATGGTATACGCTATACCAATACTACAGCCCAGTGCCGTCAATCCTCTTACTGAGGAAGTGATCTGTTCCGTTGTCGCTGGCAAGATTCCTTCGTTGGCTGTTTCAGCTGATCTTTTGTTGATCAAGTCTTCCACTAGCTTCATCCAAGGATATTGATGTTGCCGTTGCTTCAGCTCGACGCGCCTACAACACTACTTGGGGCAAGAACGTAACAGGCGTCGAGCGATCTAGGCTGATAAACAAGCTGGCTGACTTGATCGAGAGAGACGCCCAGGAACTTGCTGAGCTAGAGTCCCTAAACAACGGAAAACCAGTCAAGATTGCAAGGTGACGTGTGGATGCGCGATATGGTGGCTACCAGACACCTTATGCGTGGTTGACAGAGATTTCGATATCGGAGATACTGTGCAATGCCTGAGATACTACGCAGGGTGGGCAGACAAGATAATCGGACAGGTACAACTCCGGTCTATAACTCGATCTCTCTCCTTGCACGCAACTAAAACCGCCTGGTAGACACTTGAAGTGGACAATAAAACGAAACTTGCCTTCACTCGCCACGATCCGATTGGTGTGTGTGGCCAGATGTAAAATTCTTTCCCTATGATACTCGTGTCGAGCGTAACTGATATGTACAATATCGCAGCATCCCATGGAACTACCCTATCAACATGTGGTCCGTCTTCTCGCTGTATGAAATAATGACTCAATAGCCTGAGTTCCGATAGGTCGTGGAAAGTTGCTCCAGCATTGGCAGTTGGCTGTACGGTTGTCATGAAACCGTCTGAACTTACACCTCTTACTGCGCTTGTCGGTGCTTTTTTGCTCCAGTTTATCGTAGAACTCAAAGTATCTTTTAAAATTCCAGAAACTTTCCGAACTTGTCAAGGAGGCAGGGTAAGACGCTACTCAGATGTATATGGTATCGGCTGGTACAGATCCATCCGCGCAGCTTTCCACCGGGTGTTCTTAACACCGTGCCTTCATTGGGCCCCGTGGGTGGCGCTGCATTGGCCTCACACCCCGATGTCGACAAGGTGGCTTTTACAGGCTCCACAATCACGGGTCGCAAGATAATGGAAGCCGCTGCAAAGAGCAACCTGAAGAAGGTAATCTGACATTATCTCTCCTACGGCTCGGCAGGTCTCATTTAATAACTTCCAGGTTTCACTAGAATTGGGCGGCAAGTCACCGCACCTGGTATTTGAATCCGCAGACCTGGACCAAGGTTAGCGCCATATTTTATTCCATATAACCAAAACGGATTGCAGGGTCGGATCGATTTTGACACAACCAGGGGTTTGTGGGTCCTCTCGTCATCCATGGATGGCAGGTCCTTGAGATGTGTCACTCCATCCGCAATCATTAACTGAACATTGTTCTTCCGATCAAATTTTATGGTACTTATTTTTTCATCCAATTTTGCGCTTCAGCCGCAAATTGGGTTGCCCTCGGAATTTGCTACAATACTGGTCAAGATTGTACTGCAGGATCGCGAGTTTATGTGCAAGACAGTATCTACGATAAATTTATCGCACTACTCGTTTCAAAGGTGAAAGACACCGTCATCGGTGATGGCTTCGATGAGAAGACGGGTGGCGGCCCAGTGGTAGGTCCCCCCCGCCTTACATGGTTCAAGTGCTTATCAACACCATTCTTTAGGTTTCCAAAGGCCAGTACGACAGGGTTTGGGGTTATATTGAAGCGGGTAAGAAGGAAGGTGCGAAGGTACTAATCGGCGGTGTCAAACGACCGGGGAAGGGGTATTTTGTGGATCCCACGAGTGAGTCTTTCAGCGCTAACGTAGCTATCACTTGATTCGTATTAATTCCACGATTTTCAGTCTTTACAGAGATCCGGTCCGACATGAAAATAGTAGGTACATCAACTAAACATGTAGGGCCACTAATAGCAGCGGGGGAACGCCAGGTGAAAGAAGAGGTGGGCGACTAGCTTCTGGAGGTGTATGTTTATTGACGAGATTGTTTTCTAGATCTTTGGACCGGTATTATCGGTTGGGCGTTTCAAGGATGAAGCTGAGGCTATCTCTCTTGCCAACGACACGACCTATGGGCTGGGCGCAGGGCTTCATTCGAGTGCGTAGCCACGAGTATTGGTAGAGGGATCATCTGACACGAACTAGATGACGCCGCCCAATGCATGCGTGTGTCGTCAGCCCTCGAGGCAGGCACGGTCAGTGACGCACGCTGTGCCTGTACCCCACACTGTGGACTAACAGTGGGATTTGACAGGTGTGGGTCAACCAGTACAACCTTTTGAATAACAATGTACCTTTCGGCGGGAAGAAACAGTCGGGAATAGGTTTGTAGTAGATCAGCACGTTGCAACGAGCTGACTTGACACATTTTGCCAGGCCGTGAACTGGGAAGCTATGCGCTGGAGGAGTACACTTCTGTCAAAGCCGTGCACTGGAATTTTGGAGAGAAATTAGAATGGCCGTTGTAATTTTTTAGTTAACGAGATCAATGTATGTAACAGATGTGATCATTGATGGACAAGTGTGGCGGTTCTTTGTCGCTACGAGGCCTGTCAGTCAGGGTCTTTGTCGACGTTGCCCATGTCGTCTGCACGCTACACGCCCGTCAGCCGCGACGTTGATGCCGACGCTGAGCTCGATGCTGCGTTCGAGTCTGACGACGATGCCGACGACGGCCGCGCACAGACCCATGAGCCCACGTCTGCGATCCCAGGTGCATACGACTTTGAACGAGAATACAACTACGATTACCCGCCACCTGGCTCACCGCCAGTCCCCACAGCGCGTGCTCTCCCCAACGACTACGGCAATTCCAATGGCCTACTCCCCTCGTCGTCGTCGTCGACTCCAATACGCCCCTCTGCCCGTCCCTCTTCCCTCTTCAGGCGCGCCGTTGGTGCCCTCTTGCCCTCCCACTACGTCCGTGTGCCCAATGAAGACACCTCGAGGGTAGTCGGCGCTGGCACAGACAACGACGGCGTCTTTGCCAACGTCGTCGCAAAGCCTCAGCCAGCACAACCCGTCATCGCCCCAGACGGCAGCATCTTCCTCGCCACCGAGGACACCCAGAAAGAGGTGCCTCCTTCCTATGCCGATGCCCAGGCTGACGCAGTACCGCCTTACTGGGACACAACCGTCCATCTTCCCCCCTCTCTCTCCTCTGCCTCCCCGCACGGGCCCTCTGACCCCTCTACTGGTGATCTGATCATAGACGACCTTCCAACTGGCAACCCGTGGCTCTTCCTTATCAACGCCTTCATTTCGTTCTTTTTCCAATTTGTCGGTTTCCTATTCACGTACCTCCTTCACACGACCCATGCAGCCAAGTACGGATCCCGTGCAGGTTTAGGCCTGACGTTGATTCAGTTTGGCTTCTATTCGAAGGGCATAGGACTAAGTACCGGAGCTGGAGAGGGCGACGATGGCCAGATGCCTGTACAGGACAACATTGCACCCCCGGCCCCAAGTCTAGGTGCAACTGCAGCACCAACCCCAAGCTCTCTGTCATTCTCAACGCCAGCACCAATGCCGGACGATACGCTGTTACCTGCTATATCGTCGCGGGACTGGCTCGCATTTCTTTTCATGACCCTCGGTGCGTTTTCGTTCCCTCTTTCCTCATTTATCTAATTTGTTTCGTCATCTTTATGTACAGGATGGTTCATCCTACTCTCCTCCCTAATCTCTTACTGGCGCCTCAAACGCTGGGAACGCTCTATCCGTCTCTCTTCTGCCTCTGCTGCAGAGTCTGTCTCCAACGGGGGCGCGACGGACGCCAACTCTAGCGCCCGACCACCGCCCCTTACCCCCGAAGCAGTCGAGCGTGACATCGCTATCCGCCGCAACATCGCCTCCGTATTTGGTGTCACCTTCTCTCCCGAAGAAGAGGCCGCGTCCCAGGCTGTCTTGAATCATGCTCGTGCGCTACAAATACAAGTGAGGGAGGACGCGGTACTAGCGAGGGATCTGAGGGTAGCGGGGCTGTTGTAATTCGCTTGTTTTGATCTCTTAGAGCGCACTTTGTCTGGTAAGTGACGGTGCATCAACGCTGTGGTTAATAATTGACATTAGCTGCTTGGGCAGGTCTATTTATTGAATACTTATAACATAAAAAAATATGATCTTGGGTATCAAGTAGGAACTTTCTCTTTTGCTCTCATGTATTCTAGTATATCCGTGCCTTAATTAATTTGCTCTGAACATTCAAGGCTTTTACCATCCATGCATCTACGTGCCACCTTCACCGTTTTGGGCGCCACTCGTCCTTTGATCGCATTCATATTTAAACCTTCAAGTACCATTATTGGCGTGGTTGGCACTGCCAAATATTTTTTTTACGGATCGCAGCCTTCTTGCAAAGGATATATAAGAAATGAGAAATGAATTAAAACCGTGAGTAGGTTACAAATAGCGTAGACAGTCCATAAAATAAGTGAACTCATTGCCGACTCGGAGTAAGTAGATCAGTTAAATCTTGGACCATTATAGTAAGGTACGGAGGAGTCATGGGGGTCGTAAGCCGTAGTATAGCCCAGCCCGCATGCATCAGAATCGTGGGGTGGGGGTGACATAGTCATCACGTTTTCACCTGGACTATTGTACGGAGTAGAAGTGGGATCATAGGGTTGCTGGTAATGGTTTGGGTTCACGGCCCAGACACTATGGTAGGGAAAAGGGTGTTGTTGGGTATCGGCCTGGGTATAGTAGCTATGATGGTAATGACCGCCTGGGATTACTGGTCCATTGTTGGCCGAAGGCGGCAATGGCGAAGCCATTGGTTGGTGTGCCGCAACGGGCGACTGGATTTGGGATAACAGTTCGAAGCCAGAGATATCTGGAACCATTCCGTCCGACGGGCTGACATGACTGCTAGAACTCGTGACTGATTCGTAGATACAGATATGCCCTTCCTTTGCACAACGGTCGCATTGTCTGGTGCGGTCGGTTACGAGGCACTGTAATGCAGTGGTTTCAGAGGACTGTTATAAGGAAGGCGCACTACTTCGAACCTTGACTTTCCGGTGACGACATAACCTACATGCCATTGGATTTCGTTTGGCTTTTTCTGGGGTGCCAGAACTAGTCTTTGTTGAAGGCATCCGTCAAAAGGTAGGGGTTGGCGATGTTTTGGTATAACTGTGGTTATGATGGCCACCTTTTATAGTCCAACGGGGGTGGGAGTACACGCGGAAAGAATGTAATCCATAGAAAGAGTTGTAAAACAATCGAAGACAAACGTCGACGTGTCTAAAGTATCAAATATTGCCGTGCGCTGAGTGAGATGAGGTTTGGGCAGGTTGTCCAGGATCAACAGTGTTCTTTGCGCGTTAATCAAGATCCACACGACCGATATACTATTGTGGTGACGACAGTTTTCCTTGTTAGGTGGTTCCAGACTTGATCCTCTCGTCCAGTTAATATAACTGTAGACTGAAAACCAAATTAGAATCGGTTTCAAAACAGTTTCTCGGCATATCTTTGTAAATTGGGAGGGAGCGGGGAACGGAAAGAACGAAGATAGCTCTTTCGTCCTTTGCAAGCCTTGCCGCAAAGATCTCGATCAACGAAATAAAATCAATTCAGCCTACTGTCGATTCTAGACACGAGGGTGGCCAGTGACAGCGCACAATCGCCGTTCGTGAAATCTAAACATGAATTGATGGGCTAGATGCACCTCTTTATGACCCGCCCGAAACCTTCGATGCCAAACTGCAACCGTGGTAAATGTTAACAAGAAAATGTTTTGGCTAAATGTTCTGGATGCCACATGTTCAACGTAACAGGAGGAAAGACGAAACGCACACTGCATCAATTAATAAAAGATCATGTTACAAAGCCAGATAGTCTCGAACTTCCTCTTCTGTTAACTTTCTAAATGTGGGCTTTGGGCGACCAGTCTCCCCTCCAATTTTCCCGGCTTCTAGTTCTGCTATGCTTGGGACAGTGATGACACCGATTTCGATGGTTTTCTCTGTCATCTGCCCTTCAAAGCCCTCTTTTAGTGTTAGAAGAGCTGTGTGTATGGCATCCTCCAGGCTTATGTCATCGCTATACCTGGAAAGTACATTTGAGTGAGTAGCTGGACCCGATTAAGTGTTAGACACGGACCGTTTCTCAAGGAAAGTCTTCGCGTTAACCATATTCTTCCCAATGGCACTAGCTTTCCACGCCCAAAAAGAGCCCGATGGATCAACTTGATACAGTGTCGGACCACGTGTAATGTCCCAACCAGCAACGAGCAATGACACGCCATATGGTCGAACACCTCTGTCCAAAATGGTCGGTGTTTCAGATAATCAGAGCGGAGATTACTCATACCCGGACTGCGTAGCCTGCTGCATGACGGTTGCAATTTCCTGGGTCAAGACTCGTGTCGGCGGATATTCACCATATATCTTCCAATAAGCCTGGGCACTCTTTCGTGCTTTGGCGATTAGAACCCGGAAATCGGGACCCATTCCAGAATACACGATTCCGATGTTCGGACATATGACTGCGACCTTGTCTAGCATGGAGTCGTCGATCAGGATTGACGATGTCTTCTTCTCAGTGGCAATAACGATGCCATTGGAGGCTGGAAGAATCCAGTGAAATGAGAGGGTGGAGCGACAGAGAAGCCTACCTTTAATTCCTAGACTAGTTGTTCCTTGGGCAACGGCAGCCAAAGCGTGTTCGATCTGCACCAGCTTCCCGCTCGGGGAGAAGACTGTGAGAGAGTAACTGTTGTGGGTGTCAGCCCCAGGCCTCGGCGAAGATCAACCACACGCGCCTGTATGCACCTCCATCTGCACTAGCCATTGAGGGTGTATGAAGATTGAGAAACGGAAGTCAAGTCAAGTATATGCAGAGACGACTTGTCCAAAGACGCGCGTTCTTTATTTGATGTTGTTGAACGACGCTGAATCTAATCTTATCATGCCATTACTTTGAATTTACAGCACTGCATAATACATGGTTGCATTCTACCACGGACTTGTAACATACAATAAATACAGTTACTCCACGTTAAGAGGGGTTGTCCTGAGGTATGGCTGAAGAAACGTCAAGCTCTGGGTCAACAGGTGCATGCAACGGTTTAATTACCTTGTGGATCGTGAACTGAGGGAAGAGAGTCTTCGCTTCCTCATTAGAAACAGTGGGATGAACGATCACGTCGTCCCCTTTCTTCCAGTTAACGGGGGTAGTGACACGGTGTTTGTCTCCGACCTGGAGAGCTGCAAAGAGAATCAGACCCGTCTTTACACATATTTTTCGCACATACAGTCCAAGACACTGTGCATCTTGTCAGGTTACACGGAAGGACTCTTATAGCTTGACCTACTTACCGAATAATTTCATCGAAGTTACGTCCAGTAGAGGCAGGGTAAGACAGGGTCAAGCGAATAACCTTTTTAGGGTCGATTACGAACACGGTACGAATCTGGCGCGACGATTAGACAGCGAGAGCCTAAACAAGAAACGAGCTAACGGTGAAGGGAAGTCCCTTTGCATCGCGGTTAGTGGCATCCTGAGCATCCAACATGTCGTAGAGAGTAGAAATCTTCCTGTCATCGTCGGCGATCTAGAATGAAATAGTTAGAACTAGCCATTATATTCAAAACAACGCGGACGAACGATAGGGAACTGGACGTCGGTAGGCCCAACTTTGGCTCCATAGTCGTTGATGTCTTTAACCCACTTGTGGTGTTCTTCCAGGCCGTTGGCAGAGATCCCAATCACCTTGGTGTTGCGTTTTGCAAAGTCTGGAGCCCGACGTGCCACCTCACCAAGCTCAGTGGTGCAGACTGGAGTGAAGTCGCCAGGGTGAGAGAATAGAATGGCCTGGCGACAGAGTTAATTACTATTCATGCATGGAATAGTTAGATCTACCCAGGAATCACCAATCCAATCATGGAACTTGATGGTACCCGCAGTAGTTTGGGCCTCAAAATCGGGGGCAATACTTCCTAAGCGCAAAGACATTTTGTGAGACGCGGTTTGTGAGGGAGGGTAGAGATGGAAATGCAAAAGAGATTAGATGATGTCTTGATAAATACAAAATCGCGTCTTCAATTCTCACGCATTGTCTGACGCAGCCCAAAACCCAAGTTCGCAAAAGCGTGCAAGTCTTGCGTTGTCATTGCGTGCTTTGCGAGGCTTACAGTCTAACCTGATTTAGTTGTTGGGAGAACTTCCAATTCACAGGGGGTCATACAATGTACATAACTGTCCCGTGGTGTGAACAGAGGTAGCGGGTGGATATGTGGACACCATGGGTCCAAGGATATAGAGAAATCACCTCATGTTACATGACTATCAATGAAGCTTGTAACTCTCCTGTCAATGATGGTGAGTCATACCTAAGAAAGCTAAGGAGTACGACCAGGATCCTAGTAGAAAGCCACAGCGTGAAGGATGCTATGAAGATGTTTTTCTTGCTGTTCTTGCAATATTTCATCCATTCGTTCATCGATATCATCTGCTGCTTCAATCTAGAGATGGTGAGAAAGGAATAAGAATCGAAGGCCATGAACCTACTGCTGCCGCTAAGTCAAGCATGGCTTTGCCTGCGATCAGTGCCTCCTCGTGATTGTCTTTAATCTCCAAGTTAATTATATGAACAGGTTTGTTGAACTCGCCACCGCGTGACAGTAGATCTGTACAACTCATGAGCCAATGTATTTCAATCGACATTTTACTCACCATCACATACAGCATCAAAGCAACGCTCCTCACAGGTAATGACTATGTCCGCCACTGCTTTTGATTCCTGCCAACGTTCCGGGGCAAGCTTTATTCGTCGGTTTCTGTCAAGCATATGAAGAAGGCCATTGGCCGAGTATCTGAACGCACGGGTCTGATATCAATAAACAGTGAAAACACCAATCAAATGGACTTACAAACGAGGATCCTTCCCGTTAAGTTCTTCGAAAATAGTGTTATAGGGGGTTCCGAAGGAGTAGATATTCGGTTTGTCTATCGAGGGGCCTGGCAAACGGACAGCAGACCCCGTGCCGGACGAGATGACCTGGTATCCAGCTTTGCTTGAAATAAAGTCCTCTTCATATCCATGACAAAAAAGTCAGACACCTACGACAGCACAGAGTGACCTTCCATAGACCGATTCTAAAGGATGACAAGTCAAGAACGCGGCCAATGTACCACGCGAGGGACGTGCCTGGTTACTTGCACAGACTACGCAAAACAGGGGACGAGCTTTATACTCAGACTTTGGAGGTTCTTGTTCTATTGTGCTTGCAGCTTGTATTGTCTGTGTGTCGGACTGTGATCGAGTAAGCTGTGATACAGCATTTATTGCGCCATTCTCCGTCTGCATTATTGGTTGGGAATTGATCTGAGGCGGAGGGGTAGGTGTTGAACTCGTTTGCAAGTGCTGCAGACGGGGGTCAGGACGAGTAAGGCGGGGATCTCTTGCTCTTCTTGGATCCATGATAACTGAAGAAAGGAGGCCTGTCAGACTTGTAAGTGGGTATCCAACTATAGCATTCTCGAGGGGCCTCAACAGTATCTCGAACACTTCTGGTCTACATCTCGACCCAGAACAGCTTTCTGGAGCGGGTCGTGCAGCTTCCACTCTGAATTATCATCGGCAGTCATGCTAAAATTTATTCTCACCTGGTGCTAGTAAAGTGCTTGGGTGTACGAATCTTGGGCCTCGATATTTTCACGCAACTTCAAGTGACGGTCGAAAAGTTTTACCTTGGTTGCAACTTGAACGTTTCTGAGCCACCATTCATCAACATTCATTTCTAATATTGATCTTTGTTTGTACTTTGGCCAGACTTTTGCTTTTGCCTGCAACAGCCTGAGCTTGGAGGCCTATATAGACGTCACCATCTCACTCTCAATGCCTAGCGAGTGTCTCTTTATTCAAATTTATCAACCGACAACTTATCAATTTATATGCGATTGCGAAACGCAATAGGATGCGAGCAACGACTCATTCCTGATAACTATGAACTAGGCACCTTGTCATTAGAGGCTCACGAGCGCGAGTTGGTGGTTATAGACGATGAAATTGAGGCTCTGATGCGCACCATCAGACTATTAAAATTCCGCAGACAACAGCACCAAAACCAGATCAAGCGCTGTAAAGGGTTAACGACACTAGCAAGAAAGCTTCCCCCAGAATTACTTGCTCATATCTTTGAGGAATGCGTACGTGATGGCTGGACACGCATACCTCTGACAGCCTCTCACGTTTGTTCGGAGTGGCGGAAAGCAACGAGCATTTCAACAGTCTGGTCTCATGTATACGTGAACTGTAACGCCAAGGACCCTTGTGGACGTACTCTTTTTTGGTTAGAAAAAGCTCAGATGAGCCCCCTTCATATCACAGTAGAAGCGACGAACGACGGCTCGAGGATTCCCAGTATCTTAGAGGTCCTATTGAGACGGGCTGCTCAGTGGCGTACGTTGACTATCAAGACCACATATCTGCGTCACGCCAAAGACATTCTAGAACCACTCCGTAATCTATCATCTCAAGAACTCGACACGATCAATGTCTTTCTTAGTGAAGAATTCGAGGAGAATGACGATCTTGCAGCAGATCTCGATCTCAACGTGACAGACTTGGCCCCACTGCCTCACCTTCGTAAAATATGTATCAATCGAAACATCATTCCCTCTCCACAAACCATCCCCCCGCACATAACGGATCTCTCAATAACTTTATCCAATTTCTATACCCAGACTAAATCGTCGATAGGGAGAGCATTGCGTCTTCTCCAAGGTCTCCCGGTACTTCAAGCATTGTCGATTTCACTGCCATATGGAAAATCGAGGGAATTCGAGCAAATCATGGATGAGGATAATGGAGCAGGTCTACTTAACCTACAAAGTCTGGAACTCACTGGTTCCCGTGAAATGTTTAGGATCCTTCCTCATCTTCTAACTCCTTCCTTAACCCGTCTTTGTCTTCGGGCTTCATTGGATCCTATTGGCTACCCTGACGAGGAGATCGGTCTAAATGTCAGAAACTTCATTGAACGAGCGGCTCCGCCGTTGCGAATGGTAGAGCTGCATGACATTGATCTTTCGCCACTGAACTTCAGTCTCTGCCTCGCAAGATTGACCCGCCTAAAGGAACTGCGCTTGCATGAAAGTGATATTTCAGACTCTGTGATCAGTCATTTCACCACCTCTCGTGGGTTCTGTCCGTTGCTTGAAAGACTTGACCTTCGGTGGTGCGGTCAAGTGTCTGGGCAAGCATTAGTCAAACTTGTACAGGACCGACGTGCGAACTCATTACAAGTCACTGGGAACCCCGAGGGAGACCCCAAGGCAACCTGCATTGATATGGTCACAGTAATTAATTGTTCCTTTGTCAAGGAGCAGGATATTCTAGATCTCTCCCGATCAACTGTCTGCCGAATTGTAATTCCACTTGATGACTATTGCCGTAAGTCTTCATGCATCACATCCGATACTTAATGAACTTTGTGATTAGGGCCCTTTGGATGTTGTCAAAACGAGAGGTACCGTAAGCGGTTGCAACAGCATGGAGTGCTTCGGCAGAAGGGCCAGCACATGTTGGACAAAACGACGTTGGTAATATAGAATAAGAAGATGCCCTGTATGGAACTTTGGGTGATGGCGTAAGCTTATTTGAGGCCATGAGGGCAATGCATTGCACAGAGTTTGTATGGTACTGAATCAAGATAAATGAAGGATACGAATATGCATCACAGACTATGGCAAATGAGGGTAAAGAGGACATCATTCGCCTCAAACGAGGAAGCTAGGATTATTTCTGCCACGCGACGTTCAAGCCCTCGGTTCCTGGAGTCCAGCCAAGTTTTGGGGCGGAATGTAACATCAATGTGGACAAGTGGTTTTACTGAAAAAAAAACGTGGTCTTTTAACGAAAAGGTGATAGATCACGTGACAATAACCTGATTGGGACTTGAGTACGTTTACGATCACTTCACGTTCCTGGCTTCAAGTGAAAAGTTCCGAGTCTCTCCCTCACGACGTCCTTACAACCGTTCCTTAAATCAAGAAGATAGATGCCAGCTACGAACCTCACGTCAGAATTTCGGAATTTACTCCAAATTGAAGAACGCAAGTTACCAGATACCAAACGGCGAAAGCTTGCTACTGCCAAGTTGTCACGAACTGACTCTGGGCGTGAGGGTCAGACTCGGATTGGCAAAGAATATGTTATTGAGGCTTACGCGATTGTGAGTGTAAGTATAAATGACTACTAGCGCTTGCTAAACGACGTTGGGATGCAAAGTTGAATCACATCAATACCTTGACTCGGATGCTGGCAAATATAAGGCGTCCTTACTTAAATGTCGACTCTCGAAACACTCAGTTCGGTAGAAACGCATCCTCTAGAAATTTTGACCGGATAGAAAGGGATCCATCGTGGACTGGAATCAAGCATCTTACGAATGAGGAACGAGACCAAATAGACCTCCAAGCACGCGTCATTTTGACCCGGTGTGCGGACAGGGTAAAAGAAATGGAAAGTATTGAAAAGCGTGAGGTTGCCCAACTGGCTATGTGATATCCTTGCGCTGACAAAATTATTCATATAGGCCGTGTAGAACTCGTTGCAAGTAAAACGAATCCATTTACTCGGCTGCTCCCTGCCCGACTTCGACAAGATGAAGCCACCATATCATCGGATTTTTTGGCTGCTCATCATTCTGGCGTTACCTGGTACTTAAGCCGGCGTCTAGCGGAAGCAGGCCAGACACAGAGGGAGATGCAAGAAGAGCGGGTGAAACGGCAGTTGGAGCGAACACGAACTCTTGGGTCGGGTGCCGCAAGAGAAGTGTTACATAGGGCGGAGGTGGGCCCGGGATCACCCGTGGAAAGCAAGCGATCAGGGAGCTGGCTAGGGGACGCGTCGACGAGTCTCATTGCAGCTACAATTGGTGTCACCTCCGTAACTGATTCGCGATGGCCTATCCCCTCACTAGATATCCCCCCACCATCGGATGACGAAGATGAAGAACTCGAGTTGTCTGCCTCTCAAATCCTTCAATTTGAGGCTGAGAATGCCAATATCCTCCAGTCAGTGCAGGACACCCTAGAATCCGTCCAACAAGCAGAAGCGCGACTCATGGACATCAGCGCCTTGCAGATGGAATTGGTTAACCACTTGACAAAGCAAACAGAGTTGACCGACCAATTATACGAGGATGCAATAGCCACTACTTCAACAGTTGAAAAGGGAAACGTTGAACTGAAGGAGGCAAAAAGAAGAGCAAAAGATAGCAGACTTTTCATTCTAGTATTTCTAATAGGAGCCAGTCTAAGTTTGCTATTTCTTCACTATTACTAGTGTTCCAGCAACATATATACTACAAATGTCCATATACCCCACCGAAAATTATGTTGATACATACTTACATTACCATGAGCTGAGGTCAACATTAGACCACCCAAGGAATCAGACACGATCATTGGCGGCTGGTGACCCAGCCCTCAGTAATGGGTCATTCTCGCCATAATCCTCTATAGCTTCTGCAGCTAGGTCATCGACCTCAGGAGAAATTCCCTTCAAGTGGCGTATGTGTTTTTGCACCATGTTATAGACCATCCTATGAAAGAGGTTAAGATAACGTAACTCCAATGGCCGAATAACAAACCAGCTCATAAAGATTGCAATGACCACTCCCGCGACGATTAATAGCCCATTGATGACTTTGGTTTCTGTGTTTACATTTAGGTTTACAGGTGTGTGGACAAGGAGGCTGCGTTACGGGTATCCATGTGACCTCGTTGGTCACCGTCAGAGAGTGCAGCAATTCGGGACCCTATGAAGACATGGAGTGCTAGTTTTGGAAATACGAATAACGTGGCCGTCACGAATTGCCATAAGCTGACAGCCTTGATTGACTTAAATACAATTAACAAACACGCAACCGAACAAGTAAAGCAGAACTTACTGCAAACAGTGAGTTTGAATATACCCAAGGAGGGAAAGGAGATATGCGAATCAAAATGATGAGAGGTAGACCTTTGGTCCTCTGGAAAGGAGTGAAAGAAGTGAGAGAGATGATAGCGGCATGAAATTGAACTTACAACAACAGCCTCCAGTGCTTGCCACTTTTCGTTATGGTCTGACCATTGACGAAGGCGATTGGTAAAGAAAAAGCGCAATATGACGAATACCAGAGCAGCTCCAGTGACAGATGCTGTGGAAGCAATGAAGAAACCATTCATCCCGTAAGCAAAGCCGCACAATGTGACGAGGGTAGTATGGCCAATAAGAGGCGGGAAAGATATAATAGCTTTGACAATACTCTGTCAACACTGTGCAAAAATTAACACCAAGGCCAACGCACTGATTACACCGCCAAGTGCAAGCCACCCAAAGCGCGCCTGTGCTAGCATTCGCGCACGGTCATAAAGATATTGGGCGATACGAGCGGGTGTCACGACGATAACGAAAGTACCTGCAGCAGGGATCAGCCATAGAGGCCCTTTTTAACCGTTTTAACCAACCTAACGATATGTAGAATAGGACTGCGAGCCAAATAAATATCTAAACAGAGTTAATGTAGCAGACATGCGTTGCAGAAAGGTGATTCGTACCTTTCCAAGAATATGCAAGTTCTTGTAACGATGGAAAATGATATTTGCATACTCTTTCAGTATTGGGAGCGGGCTACGCATTCTCTTTACAGCCATGATGGCGGTCCAAGAGAGTTGAGGAATTGGTTACGTCAACAAATTAGTGACTTTGTTAAGAAGTCATCACGTGCCACCTCTGTTGAATCTTAACGTGTCCTCTAATGGAAAAATTCAGTGCCTATCGAGTTACGCGCATTCCTCTGCTTATTCCCTACTCCAGTGACTAACCTTATTGTACAGGATCCAGGAACCGGTATACAGGTCGGTAGAGCTCAAAAATACAACTTTGCTTTGTATCAACCCTTGTACCTTTCAGCCCTTCCTGACGCCCGTACCTCCTGTTGGATCCGACCTGTTAGCCGGCGTTGTCCTTCCGTTCCGCTACCTTATCGGGATTGCAAGGACAGCCGTTGTACTTGTACTTCTTTTTTTATATGTTATATTTGTTCCGGGATTGTGCACGGTCTTTGTGAGTCCAGTTCTCGTGCTAGTCTATTATCCTCAGCTCATTCCCGAGAGCTTCCAATTCCCCCATTATACCGCTCCATCAGTGGAATTATAACGGCATTTACTGCTAGGGCCGTCCTTCTAATTCTTGGCTTCTTTTGGATACCTGAACAGCAAGTAAGGAGAAAACGACAGTATGACAATACCCTTGACTTCAACGAATTAACTTTTCATGAATTCCTTTAAAGGCGAGGAACTCAGGCAGAGCTTTGGAATCCGGGAGCCGGCGATGTCATTGTATCCAATTGGGTATCCTGGATTGAACTGCTATGGCTTGCTTACAAGTGTGTTATGCCTCATCCATCTTGTGTGTAACTCACAGCTATTCTAGGTTCAATCCTATATTTGTCCTCCCCGTCACAGATTCCGTTTCTATATCGACATCCTCTTCTCAAGATTCAAAACCGATATCCCACACCCCAGGCCGACGTACAGGCACTGGATCAGCAAATATACAATCTCCACGAAAATCTGCTGCCCCTTCTGTTCCTATACTTGGTTTTAGACGTGTTTCTCTCCTGACAATTATTCAGTTGACCGGTCAAGTCCCCTCACAAACAATTACCACATCTGGATCGTCTCCTGCTACGCTGGAAGAGCTGAGGAAAAATACAGATGCTCCAATCGTCGTATTTCCTGAATGTACGACAAGCAACGGTAGGGGCCTTCTTCGGTTTGCGAAGATCTTCACCCAGGAAGTTCCCGTGAAGAAGCATCGAGTATTTGTTATGTGTGTCAGGTATGTATATCAATTTCTCTGCTGTACGCCTCCGAATTTATACTGTCCCTGATTGCTCAGATATGATCCACCGACGGCTTTGTCGCCCACTTTAACTCTTTCTGTCCCATCTGCGTCATTCAATCCTCTTCCTCATATATTCACGGTTGCCTCATCCCTCCTTCCTCCATCAATTACCCTTCGTTTGCTTGCCCTATCTGAATCACCCAGTTCTCCCTTATTTATTGTCAGCGAGATTGCCCCTGACCTGACTCATAACGAAGACCAGTTGTCCGAGATCTGTGCAGCGTTAATTGCTCAGGTGGGAAAAATAAAACGAACGGGTATGGGATGGGAGGATAAAGTGAGCTTCCTTGATTTCTATAAGGCGAAACGAAGGTAATGTAATGCATTGATGGTGTCTGGAGTACAACTACATAATATACAATGGATGTTACGAGGAATATGCATACAAATGGCTTATGGGTACGCGAAGCACAAAGGGGTCATTGGGTGCTGAAGTTCTGTGGATTTTTAATGATGAGACGATAACAACATCGTTTTAGCAAAGTGAGAATTGTCATGAGTATATCTATCAAAGGCAGCAATAGAAGACACTAAGTTTGAATGGTCGAGGCGGCAGAGCCGTGGAACCACCTCCTAGGATGCGGGGAATGAGCTAATGTTCCTGAGGTAAAATGACCCACACAAGCGATGGGAATGGGTGATGTTGGCTGAAGTGTACTAGGCATCAAAAACGGGGATCGCATTGCCCTCAGCGCCCTTGCGTCTCCTTGCTCAAAAAGTTTTGAAGATCGGCAACAGGCCCAGACCCGTAATCGTAATCGTATTTCCATGCATCCATTGTAAAGTTATAGCTTGCATAGTCCCCATATGGTTGTTCATTGGAAGCTGGGTACGAGCGAGCAATAGACAAGCTCCCTGCATCTTCACCATACGGAGGTATATGATTCTGAATTCGATCGTGGTAAAAGGGTATGGATGGTTTGGAATAGTAAGGCTCTGGTTCAGAACGTAAAGCTCGACGGCCAGGGGACCAGGGCTGTTGATGAAATTTATTTGTTCGGTGTTCGGGTGACCGAGAACGACTGCGACCACGCGAGAAAATCTGAACAACTCAGCCAGCTTGTAAGATTCCAAATCAAAAGGATACTCAAACCTCAGGTCGTCCACTAACTCTAACACGTTGTCCACCAAGATATGCATTGTCAAGTTGAATGACAGCGCGTTCTGCATCGTTTGGCGAGAAATACTCTATGAAACTTGAAAAATAACGCCATATATTAGCGATAAAGTTTGCGGAGTTATCAGAGTATCGAACCCCCGTCCTCTTTGTTTCTTATCAAGGTCACAATATGCGACAAGAATACCTGGAGACCTCCCAAAATCCTTTAGTTCCTGTGGTGGCCATCGTTAGAAGTCTTAAAGATCACTATTGGATGATTATACAACCTGCCAGCGAACTTTACGTGGGATGTCAGATACAACAACGGGGTAGCGACATTGGAAGCTCGCTACCGGCCTACAAAGAACTTCGTTGTCGTGGGGGGTCACGTACTCGAGCGAAGCGGTCAGACCTTGGAGGAACGTTTGGCATTGCCGCTATATTCTGATCACTGCTAATGATAGATTTCGTTCGTTTGCGCATTGGACGGGCAAATTCGACAACGATGTCTGTTGCACCGAAATGTCTTCCCACATGTAATCAGGAACGGAAAGAGGGACGCACACTCTCCCAAAAATGGTTGACTTCGAAAGGTTTCTACGACATCTTGAGCATCCTACAACGGGTTTATAGTCATTTTAGATTTTAAACGGAGGACAATACTTTACTATACCTTTTGGGACTCAAACTGCACGAATGCGTAATGCTCTCGACCTGAATTTAACATGGATGGAGGACACAGATAGACCACAGAATCTGATCATACCGCGAACAATTTTAACCTCCGTAATTTTACCGTAGCTTGCGAGATGCTGTTTGGCGTTAGAATCCCCCAGGGATTATTATCGGTGCACGCACTTTGGACAGGGACTTGTGGTTGACATAGTCAGGAAGATCTACTGGGATCATGATGATCAGCAAGTACCACTAGAAAAAGGACAAAGAGCAGGACTCCGCAGGTACAGGCGCTTTGAGGGAGGAGGAGGAGACATGAGAAGTGGAAATAGAAAAGAGCAGTCACGTCGAACTTAATTTGCGTGACGTTCGAATTTACGTTTGCTCGAAGAATAAAAGCGTCGATCTGATGCATGCTAAATTAACTCTATGTATGACATTTCCCATTTGGACTTCATAACTTGGCCTTTGCCTATAAGTAGCCTCCGTCAACACAATCATCAATTCAACGGTTCCTGTGCTGAGCTTACCTGGGCAACTTCCAGCAGCGCCCGCCGTAGGTCGCCCTTTAAGTCCTCAATTTCCTCAACGCCAACGCTGAGCCGGATCAACCGCGGATCAGCCCCAGGATCACTTTGCAGTCGGTGTTCTGCCAAGGATTCCACGCCTCCCAAGCTTGTAGCAGGCTATGCACTACACTTCAGTTGGGGTAATAAACACCAACTCCTGACACTCACAACGAAGTATTTCAAGAGATGAGGGAATTGGGCAGCATACTCTGGTTTCTCAAGCTAAACACATTAGCTATGACCGAAATACGAAGAAAGGAGACATACGAGGATTGCAAAGGTGGGGCTGTATCCTCCTTCCAATTGTGTGATCGGATCAAAGCCCCTGCTATCTTTTCCTTGAAGGGAAGAGTGCCAAACTTTAATAACTATGCCGCCTGGGACTCCATCAAAAAGCTGGCCTTTAGGAGTGACGGAAATCGACTGAAGCCACTTGGCAAGCACCGTTGCTGTTGCTGACTGCCTCGGAACTCTGAGATGAAGGGTCCGCAGCGAGCGCAGAAGTAACCATGCTTCAAGGGAGCCCATCCTACTTCCTAAATAGGTGCGATCCTGGTGTAGCTAGACGGGATGGATTGAGCACCTATAAGGTAAGGTCAGCTTCAAGACCATAAGACTCACGACGTTCCATTCTTCCAGAGTTTTCACGACCAAAACACCGCAAAGGAGGTCAGAATGGCCTCCAAAATATTTGGTGCCTACGATCATTAGCCAACGGTAAATCTAACAATATACCGCTTACCAGAGTGCATGATGCTAAAATAAGGCGTCATGATTGTCTAATATTCAGCGTTCAACAGTTATTAAGAAAATCGTACCAGTCAGCGCCGAACTTGAATGGGTATTGCAAGGGAGGAGGGGCAAACGTCGAATCAATTACCAGTTTCCCACCAACCTTATGGATCTTGGGTGTATTTATCGATATCAAGACAGATACGCAGTATTGAACAAGGAGCACCGTACCTTGTCAGCATAATGTTGGATGTCCCTGATGTACCAAATTTGGAACCGCACTTTAAAAATATCGAGAAACTTCTTACCTTGATTCACCTGTAGGATTCAATGGGGTCTCCAACCAAACCAAATCTCCAGGCTGATACTCATCGTCAATGCCAATAATCCGGGTATCCGCCTTGGTTTTTATGTACGTCTGAATGGTAGCATGGCAGCCATGGTATCCTTCCGTGATGGCAATTCGCTTCGGCTTGTAAAACACCAAGGCCTAGAAGAAGCATGAGAGGACTTCCATGTCGAGAAACAACTCTGCTACCGCGTATGTAGAAGCCAAACCAGAGGCGTAAGTTAAAGCATACCCCTCCTTCACACAAAATCAACCATCGAGCACTGATGGAGAAGACTGACGACCAACATTGATACGACTCAGGACATGCTCCGCCCGCGTGCTCACTTGCTGGGTGTATCGAGAATAGACGTGCCTCGTTGGGTTCCAAAGGTCAAATGCCTCGGGAGTGACTTTACCAGCGGCTGGCTTCGGTGCACGAAAGGCTGTGGTTGGTTGGTTATCAACCTTGACTGTGGATAAGAGTCAAGCAAACTGACTGGTAGTAACAGAGATTGAAGGGGCGACCTCCACGCCAAGGTTGTTGGCAGTAGTGTCTCCGTGGATGAGAATAGTGCCACTGAGGGTTTTACCTGGAGCCATTACTATGAAGTTGTGTTGTAACTTTTCGTTCAGGGAAGTCACACTCTTATTACGACCCTTATATTATTACATGGTGACTTTTTCACAAATTATCGCGCCATTTCAAGGTGGTTGGGGTCTATCTTGGTTTACACTTTTATCGTACATAGATCACATACAGAGATCATAGCAGATCTTGATCGATGTTGGAATCCAAAGAATACTTAACACTAGACAAATAAAATAAAAAATTTCGCCCCATAGGTACACTACATAAGAATACAGTATAGATGATAAAATATCGACGAGTGGTAAAAGGCTAGATATTCAACTAGATACAAGCCTGTACGAACCCACGTTATTAGTATTGCCCTCCAGCAAGCCTGAATCCCTCAGGAATGACATCCACTGTTCATCGATACCAGAGTCGCCAGTCATCATCATGCCAAGATCTATGAGGTTTTCTGGCGAGTCGTTTTTCATGACGGAGTTGCTATACACCGGCATAGAGCCGAAGGACATATCGAGGTGAGGAGAAGGCGAGGGACCATCCAGATAGTCTGGCTGGGGAGCCGGGGAAGTCACAAACGAATCAGACGGTAACCAAGATGTACGATGAACCTCTTGCAACTCTGGTGGAATATACGTACTATTAAGTTGCTTGTAGCTGCTGACGGTGATCGGGGAACTTGGTAAGTGATAAAGATTTGAGGGATTGGTGTAATTGGAAAGATATTCCACAAGGGATGGGTGAACGTCTGAGGTGTTTTCTGTGAGACTTTTCAGTTCACCATCGCCACTGTATGCCGAGACAGGGGCGAGTTGCTTTCGGTCTGCGTTCCTTGTGAGCAGCTTACTTACAAGGACTCGCGTTTGACCTCCAAATAAGGCAAGTTCGTCGTCCCCGTAGTCTGGTTTTCCTACAGAAAGCACCGCATTCTGAGTCGAATTCCCACTTCTGAACTGCGAATAAACTTGGAATGCTTTCTCTTGCAGTTGAGCGAGAATAGCCTTACATTGAATGTATTTGTCACCAAGGAACTAAGTAGTAAAACAAGAACGCTCACCAGACCATTCCGAGCCCGACGAGAATGTGATGCACCTTTTTTGAAAAGATCACATGCCAGACCGAGTTCGATAAAAGCACTGGGTGCCATACTTGATGACGGCGAACGAGTCACAATGGTTCCAACAATGATCTGTTACAAAAGTTGACAATGAATCGTAGGCAAAAATGGATCAGACAAACGGCTGCAGAGAACACTGTAGGAGCAGAACAAAGTATAAAGGTGGACTTGTAATCTGAGAGCAAGTTGCACTCACGATGTGTCCAAATACTCCACCACCTATAACAGAGATCAGGGAATCTGTCAAAATGATTCAGATTTGCCTTTATTACGCCTGAAGCGCAACGGTATGCGGCAAGGAACGACGGCGCATAGGGGCTGCGTAAAGGGTTCGCAGGATGATCAAGCATAGCTTGGGCAAAGAAACTTCGATGGATGTAGAGTAACGCTAAAAGGCACATATAGTCAGCCTACTAGCACTGTGCACGAAAAAGCGAACAAGGAACTCACTGACTGTGCGGTATTGAGCTAACAGGCATCCTCGCATGTAGACAGATGGAGTGCAATGTTCATCTTCTGGACTTATGAAAACATTCAGATGTGGTGGCAGTAATTTTTCACGGACTTTGCGATCAAGGTCAAGTACCGTTTGGTAGTGAGGTGGCTCGGCGGTCAAAGTTAACTCAGTCACGGTGGAAAAGATTTCTTTTGTAAACTCGTATTTCCACTGGTAATCTGGAAAAGTGTTTATTACAAAATCAGAAACCCCACAAATAGGTAACGCACAGCCCTTGAGAATATTTCCATCTTTGTCAATTGTAGCTTCATCGTCCTCAGGAAATTCACAATCAATGTATGATAGGCGTATAGACGGAGGTCGGCCAGTTGCTAGGCTCTGGGAGCAGAACATGAGCCTCGAGAATATACGTAAACTATAGATATACATACATAGAACAATTCATTCGAGAACAATTCCCAGAACAGCGCCCTTCGACGTTGCACCGTTCTTGCATCCATGTCAAACCGTGCGCTGTCGCGATCTAGATAGTGTCAAACTTGCTACACTGCAGTAGCAGCAAGGGAAAGCTTACGAAGACCGATCTAGGGATAGAAGGTTGGTTTTCATATGAGATACCCACGAGGAATGTTTTGACTTACACTCTGAGCCAGCTTGCACCCTAAAGACGTCAGTGCCCAGGAACTATCCAATGTACACCGCCTGCCTCCAAGACCATGGTATGCCGCCATCAAAACCACCGCCTGGATTGTCGACACTTCTGGTGATTCGAAGATAGAACGCAGAGACATGCAGGCTCGACTTAAATGATAATATGTATCTGATTCTGAATTATCTGTTCATGGAAAAGGCTGAGAATTGACGACAAACACGTAGATTTTTTACTCACAAGGTTCAAGGGTGAGGTCTACCAGGGCGCCAAGGGCAAACACAATGAAAAGGACAGCCAATCTATGTGGGAAGATTGTGTGAGGGCCCGGAGACTCAATGGCACGCCTTTCCTTCATCGATTTATAGATGGGCGTTAGAAAACTGTCTATTATTTCATCTCTCTTGATCGGGCGGAAAACCCAAGCAGCATGCTCCATATAGGTCTCACATAAAGACCATGCTCGAGGTTGACTCGGCAAGTAATCAAACAGAAGATCAAGAGCCTTCTCGGAATTCCCTTCAATATTAAACGGAAATGCGCTGGATAGTTGGCAGACCTCAGGGGAAACCTGAGTTATTTTATCATTCTCGGCTCCAGATGTCATGCGTGCCATTTCTGCACCAGCCTGAGAGGAGAATTTTTAGTAAGTGCATGGGTAAGCAAAAATCCTGGCCAACTAGGAGAAGAGCCTGGAAAATAACGGTTCCATGAAGCTTAGAAGATTGCTAAGCGTCGATGAAACATACCTCTGATCCCGCAGAACGACCAAAATATTTAACTTGACCATGATCGTCAATAGTTAAAGTACCCAACGCATCAATGGAGTCCACTGAGTTGATCCCAATGGCTTCCTCTTTCTCCGGTATCTGACCTTTGTCGGGACTAAATTTGATGGACAAAAACTCGTCTCGCAATAATGGGTGTGTTTCACTAGATACACCGGATTGGAAAATGGCCAGGGCGTCTTCTAGTTGTCGAATTCGTTGACCCATCTCTACTATTTTAGCATGAAGCTGCGTGGTATCAGCGAGAATAAATCTAGAATGTATTCTTATCAACGGCGTGATTCCGCATACCAGCGGACATTGCACGAACCGTGTGCCTTGGCCCGTTGAAAGGCTACCATTGGGGCATATTGAGGGGCAGCCTCGCCGAGCTTATGGTATGTTCCTTAAGTGCGATACGACTATTATTGACCATGCAACTTACTGCAAGATCCACAGGGTAATTTCTTGTCACATTTGAGCTTCAGTCTTTCAAAGCCAATTGCATCAGATTTGTAGAGAACCACAAGAAAAGTAACATGCCTCCTACACTCTGCACAAGACATCTTTTGAGCATTAGGATGTGTCCGAGAGGAAAGGCTGAAATAGGCCTACTTCTCCCCTGGCTCGCCTGATATCAACTTCATCGTCAGTCGTGAGCTTGCGTGAAGCACGACGAGTGACACCGTGTGAGATATGTGATGGATCGGCAGGCATCCCACTGTATGTACAGCAGACGAACTACCCCTGCCTGTTGCTAAGCGCCAAGCTGTGATACAAGGAAGGAGAGAACAATTTTTGTTCCGCTGCTAGCAATGATTGGTAAAAGAACCCAAAAGGCGTAAAATCAGTGGGACAAATAATTAACACACAAAATGTTTCAACTTACACCATTTATCTAGTACAAATTTTGATTTTCTGGGTACAGTAGACCTATCTTTAATGAAACAAGAAATGTACTCGGTCCAGCTCGGTCCCTGGTAAGAAGCAACATATTTAAAGCCGTTGACCTAAATATTTATGGATTATATACAGTTACGTAATATTCAAATGTATGACGTAACGTGACAAGTTCCAATTACATCCAAGTCCGACGCGACCGACGCGACGCGTTTCTACAACTACCAACGTGTCCTTTCTCAGTCAACACTGCAACTAGCCAGCCATTTCACGTTATAATGACAAGATTATATCTATTGGTGTGGCCTATTTTCGCCATTTTCCACCTCCCTCTCTACACTCTTGCCGCAACTCGTATTCACACTGCACCCTCAATTCACGCCATTTCCAAGAGCAGATACTCCAGAGCGCATTCATTAGGAGATAATTATATATTCGATCAAAGGGATGGCTGGGAAACAACAAATGCGACAAACCTCCAATATAAATACCCTCCCAGCGAGCGTTTCTCGAACGACACCTTAATAAACCAAGTAGAGAAAAGATCACCCGATTCAGATTTGGGAATAGGTGAGGCAATTGGAGGGGTTGTTTCGAAAATATGGAATGGGTTAAAGGGAATAGGCAGTTCGAAGACTGTGACAATCACCTGGTGAAGCTTGTGGTATCATCACGAGCAATGCTAGCAGCGGTTCTTATACAAACTTTCCGTTTCAAGGTATACCGGACATGACCTTATGTATCCAAGCTGCTGGACGCAGGGAAAATGGGCCCCAACCGTCAGTGCTTTAATTCTTTCTAATGAAATAATTTCGGATATTGATTCTATACTAGGATAAGTCTTTTGCTTGCGCCACTACCCTTCACGGCTGGCATGACCGTCCCCAATGCTTCCAGTTCATCGAATGTGAGATTTTCGAGCGTCTATGATTTGCCTCCTCGTTTATGTTGCACTATCTAGTGTGTAATGGTCCCAAGAAATGCGTCTTTGTTCGTGTAGTGGACAGCTGTGCAGGTTGTAAACCAGGCTCCCAGCATGTTGATCTCACACGCGCAGCTTTCAGTGAACTTGCGGACTTGGATCAAGGGATTCTAAGTGTTCAACTTAGACGTGCCACACAACCTGCCGATTGGTGAGCACTTCGAATGCGTTTGGATTGACCGGTCCTCATTGTTCGCAAGGCACGAGGATCTATGGGGTCCTAGACACAAGCATTAGTTTTCCAAGGGTCTGTAGATCAAATTTCGCATGTGCAGAAGAATTCGATATTGTAATTGTACCGTATATGCACCCCCGTACCACACTACGCCAAACTGTATCACATTTTACCCTGGTCACATCAACTACATTCTAATATCGATCCTCTTACGCTTCTTCCCTTCAGTTATCCTTGCGCGTACCTTCTCTTCATCCATACCTTCCTCTTCATAGAACTGAGCAGTTCTGTCAGCGTCATTTCGTTTTCGTATATATTGCAAAGCGGCAAGGTTGTACCCAAGTATATCTTTTTGTCGCTGGAGCGCAGTCCGTAGATGCCTTCGTAGTGGGATTAAGGAGGTCCGCATAACACGGTTGGCAACAATTTGATGATGATGCGTTTTGAGCAGGAAAAATATGATGCGAGATGTTAACGGAATATTCTGTTCCTGCAATGAAGACTGTGTCAAATAAGGTAAGGGTAGCGCTTGCGAAACCGTAAGTTACCTTCTGGGCCCATAAATTCAGATAGGTCATTAAAGACACCACTT
Source organism: Myochromella boudieri (assembly GCA_018221655.1). Taxonomy (NCBI): domain Eukaryota; kingdom Fungi; phylum Basidiomycota; class Agaricomycetes; order Agaricales; family Lyophyllaceae; genus Myochromella; species Myochromella boudieri. The sequence continues at coordinate 42,497 of JABCKU010008158.1, forward strand.
TACCAAACGGTAAAACCAATAGAGCATCATGGAGTGCTGTGCTTTGAACCTTTTCGATTGTCCATAGAACGTAATCCTCAGGTTCCATTTTCAGTTGCACGAGAAGCTGGTTTCGCGGTGGAGGTTGCAATCGCATCGGGCTGTCTTCGGGTAGCATGGCCATATCGTCGCGAAAGGTTTGTGAAGTAGTACGCTCCTTGTCCGCCAAGTCGATTGCCTCCATGATACGCTCTCCCGCCATTAAGGTTTCCGTAGTTTGTTTAGTAACCATAGTCATCTCTGCCTGGGTTACATTATCACTGCCAGCATCATCTGCACCACCACCAATGAGTGCATCAGTGCGATTCAAAGATTCAGCAATTCCATTCTCGTAAACCATTTCAAGTTCCCGTTCGCGCTCTTCTTCAAGAAAAATCTAGTGTGGTGATGAGATGGTAAAAGGACAAATACTCAGGTCCACCATACCTGTTCATCCTCATCCTTATCCCATACACGTATCGATTTGTCGTGAGAACCCGTAACTACGAATCTACCATGGTGACTGATTGCCAAAGCCCAAATTTCGCCATGGTGGCCTCTCAAGTTCTGGATGTGTTCGAACTGGACGCATAGGATAAATGAAAACCATTCACTGTTTGAGTAGTAGCCAGGTTTACCTTATCGCCATCCCAGTATTTCAACATTTTGTCCTTCCCAACTGTCCAGAAGTAATGTGAATCTTTCTCAAACGCGACCCGCATGACGCTTTCGTCATGAGCAAATATAGACTTGTGACAGTCTCCAAAGTCTAGGCCCCAGATTTTCACGTTCTTATCAGCGGAGCAAGTTACTATCAATTTCGAGTCATCTGAGATGTCCATCGCTAAGACTGGCAACTATAACGAATGCAAGAGTGCCTGAATTAGATTAGCCAACTGTCGGAGAATATTCATGAGTACCTTATGGCCGTATAACGATAGGAAGAACTTGAGAGTATCCTGGTAGAATACTTTTACTGTTGAATCCAGGAGCGAAACGGCCAGAAATTTCCCATTCGGGCTGTATTGGACGGCAAGAACGTCGTCAGTCATTTTCAGCGTTCGTATATGGATCAAGGAAAGTAGTTTCCCGCTCTGAAGCTTCAAAAGGACAGTGAGTGGAACACGCAACAAACGCAATATTGTTAACTTACACTTTCCCCAGTAGAATCCTTACGTACGAATTCCCAAAATTTCACATCTTTGTCTGCACTACCGCTAACCAACGCCTGCTGATCCGCCTTGACATGTAACGACCAAACAGTGGCAGTATGAGCTTGAATCGTTTCAATTAATGATGAGGATGCTATATCGTAAATGAGAATTTCGCCGCTTTTAGTACCGACAGCAACCTGTCACTGTTAGTTTGAATTAGTTGCATGAAATGTGTAGAGGGACTGACATGCCGATCACCAGGTAAAAAGGTGCTGCTAATTGCGTATCCGCAATCCAAAGTTCGAATGCATGCATTTGTTTTCATGTTCCAGATTTTCAAAGAGCCTAAAAAGATTAGCAAAGGTACAGACGGAAAGAGCTTAGACTTACCATTAGAAGCAGACGCTAAGATTTCATCGTCAGAGCTCAACGACAACGTCCTAACGTCTGTCCTGTGTCCAGGGAGGTCCACAGTGAAGACACGGGTAGCTTCGGGGGTTTCCTTGGACTTTACAGGTTGAGGAAGACTATAAACTTCAATAGCATTTGATGAAAGAGCCGTCATGAGCTATGATCGACATCGTAAATTAGGGAAGCGAGTGATGTGATTAGTCCAAACAGACCTGCAGAGCGCCCTTCGGGCCTACCTCCTTGCTGAAGTCGAATGACCTAATCTTCCCACTGGCACGGACAACGAGATAGGGTGTGAACAAGTCAACCAGTTTGATGTTTTCCTCGTTCTGTCCTGTATCTTCGACCCCCGCCTTGTCTTTGTCATTATCTCCTTTGGCTTTTTCTTTGGCCCGTTTTTTCCGCCTAACCTGCTTCTTACGCACCTCTTCCTCCGATCGAATCCTGAAAATCTCCACAGAACGGTCATGCGATTGTACAGCTAAGAAGGGTTGTGTCATGTGGAAGGATATTTGCGCCACGCGATGCCGTGATGCAAGGGATAGGGATGAAAGAGGGTGTATTATTTTGGCGACCTATTACGAAGTAAAGTTAATATCTCACGCATGAAATGGATGCTTGACTGACTTCGCCGGACTCTGTCTCATGGAGGCCATTCGTCAACGCTTCATGGTCAATTCTCCAAGCTTTTAATTCCCCTTCAGCACTTCCAGAGAAAATTATATCTTGTTCTGGGTTGATATCCATGGTCCATATTTCAGAGCGATGAGCAACCACCGTCTGTATACAGTGCTGCGTCGAGAGGTCCCAGAGCTTTAAGAATGTATCTTTTGAAGAGGTAAGTAAGAGGCCCGACGCGGAGGTAGTAGTTGTGGAAGGTAACTCTGTAGGTGTTATAAATCGTATGGATGTGATTTGATCTCGATGTCCACGGAGGCTGATTGCGATGATTGAGAAGTAAGTTCGTGGGATTAATTATTCGAGACAGACCGGAAAAGGCCAGCTTCTGCAACAACATCCCATAAAATGAGGTCAGTATCTTGCGAGCCTGACGCAAGCTGAGTGCCATGGTTATCAAAAGCAAGAGCTGTGACAGATTTTTTGTGGCCATTAAATGTTGAGATGACGGTACCAGTTGTACCGTTCCATAGGCGTATAGATCCATCGGAGTAGCCGACTGCGAAGGTATCGTTTTTGGGAGATTGCAGAATCGACGTAACCTCTGCTATGTGACTTATTTCATGCCACATGGCAACCTGGACAGTGCTCAGAATGTGCCGTCAATACAGATTACGCGTCTGCGCACCATTGTGCCCTTCTTAACATCCCAGACCAATACGTCCTCCAATGCTGGAACATAAGCCAATTTACCATCATATTGGGAGTTAGACGAGGAGCTGCACACCAGGCCAAAGGCCTAATTAAAATTATGAGGTGCACTAAAACGAATGGAGAAATTCACGAACGGCTGCTGGAACGTGCTTGTTATACGTCTTCACCATGATCTGGTGTTGAGCGTGAAGCTCACTGGGGAAGAAAAAGAATATACAGCCACGTGATCGGGGATCATATGCACCTCCACTGTGTCTTCAAATTCAGCCGAGCAGCCGCGTTCACGACCAGAACACCCAGAGGGCTGAGGAAAGCTCTCTCGACCATGATGCTTCATCCAAACAGCCCAGAAGCTGCCCTCCGCTTCCTGAAATTCGTCAACGCCTCTCCGACTCCGTTTCATGCCGTGGAGAATGCATCAGTCCGTCTGGAGAAGGCTGGCTTCCGCAAGGTGGACTTTGCTTTATCCAACACTCTGAACCAGAACATTATACGTATATCCGTTCACAGCTCCAGGAGAAGAATAGCTGGGAAAATGATATTAAGGCTGGGGGCAAGTACTACTTTACAAGGTAAGTAGTTACTTCATCTCTGGCCAGTGGTATCATTCAACATCTGACTTACGGTTATCAGAAATCAGGCAGCCTTGGTGGCTTTCACACTTCCCAACGATTGGAACGCTGGGGCAGGACTAAGCATCGTTGCCACTCACGTAGACAGTCCTAATCTCAAGGCATGTATCCCTATCCTTGGATAGAGAAGTCTTCCCAATACGTGATCAAGGTTCGGCCAGTATCAAAGGTTGCAAAATCGGGATATCTTCAAGTTGCTGTTGAGACATATGGTGGTGGAATCTGGCATTCTTGGCTGGACCGTGACCTGTCCTTGGCTGGAAGGCTTGTCATTGCTGAACCTGGTGGGCGGTTCAGATCGAAGCTGATCAAGATCGACCGTCCTCTTCTTCGTATCCCTACTCTTGCCATCCATCGTGGGTTACATATGCCTATACTTGTATATCTGTCTATTCCTGATGCGATTGGTCTTGCTAGTGGACAGGAATGTGAACGACAACTTCAAATTTAATCAAGAGACGGAGTTTGTTCCGATTCTGGGTTTACTGGAAAACCAGCTTAATGCGAAGAAAGATGACGGGGGAAACTCCCAGAAAGCTTCTAGTATCCAAGCGAATCATCACCCCGAGTTGTTATCACTACTAGCAGATGAACTCTCCATCGCGCCTGAGGAAATACACGATTTCGAACTGTGTGTCCTCCTTTCATGTACCAAGCCAAAAACATAATTATTTATCAGCTCCTTGTTCGATACGCAACCCGCAACTCTTGGCGGTATCAACAGCGAATTCATATTCAGTCCTCGAATGGACAACCTTGTATCATCGTACGTCTTTGCTGACTTTCCCATGATTTGTGGTAACGTTATAGTCATCAGGTTTTGTGCGGTTGAGGCAATTGCAGAAACAGCTTCCGCGCAGAGCTTCCCAACCCTCAAGGGAAATGTCAATTGCATTGCCCTTTTTAACCATGAAGAAATCGGCAGCGTATCAACCTCTGGCGCAGAGTCAAGCTTAATCCCCCTTCTTCTGAACAGACTTTCGCCCACGCCAGCGGCCCTGGCTCAATCTATCTCCCAATCTTTCCTTATTTCTGCAGATATGGGCCATGGCGTCCATCCTAATTATCCAGCAAAACACGAAGATAATCACAAACCAGTGTTGAACGGAGGCGTCGTTATCAAGACCAACGCCAAGCAGAGATATGCCAGCGACGCTATTTCTACTTTCATCGTGAAACAACTTGTTGAGCGCAAGGGGGGGAAAGTGCAAGAGTATGAAGTTCGGAATGACATGTGAGCATTTCCGTTTTGTTCTTTATAGATATGTCCGAAAATGTGTTGAACGAATGTAAGGGCTTGCGGATCGACTGTGGGACCAATGTTGTCTAAGATCGGAATTCGTACTGTCGACGTCGGGAACGCCATGCTGTCTATGCACTCAATCAGAGAAACGGCTGGTTCCTACGACATTCAGAATGCAATCGATCTTTTCTCTTCATTCTTTGAAGGATTTGCGGACCTTGACAAAAACCTGACTGTAGATTAATGGTTGTATACGTGTACATTTCCGGGCGATCCTACTTGGTGTTTAAAATGTACTTGGATACAGAGACGACATTGCACGACGATAAAGCTCTGGATTAAGTCACCAAGTCTGAAGTCAGGGCCACTCGTTAGGCGACTGCTTTTTCGACTGATGGGTATCGCACCATTCAGCGGCCATGGAGCCGTAAAAGGGATAGCGAGACTATAGTGTGGATAGTCACCTGAAGTCAGAGGTCTGAACTTGAATTATCGCCTTGATCTTTTCGTGGGGGGTTCAGAAGATAATGGAGGACCGCCCAAGACAGTGCGTTTTTTGGCTGTGCGTGCATAATGAGCTAGTACCCATTCACGTTCAGCTTCATTCTGTTCGACGGTTCCCTGGCGGATTTCATATGCTGTACAAAGTGATGAATAAGGGGGAAAAATGCATTTGTATAAGAACTTGCGCTTCATTTCAAACCGCGGCCCGACCTCGGCCAGCTGAACTTGGCGTGGAATTTTGACGAATACATGATGTCTGTACCACTGAATGAGCGGAGGCCTGGGGAGTAATCAATTCAGGTTTTACCGGAAGGAGATGAAATCGTTTTCATTGGCAAAAGTCATAACGCGTTTACTGTCCTCTTTGGGGACCGGGAATAGGTATTTTAGGACATCTCCAATGCGTTGGCCCAAAGGAGAGGAGAAGTTCTCAAAGATGAGATGTGGATATTGCTCAGAAACGGTCGAATTTTTGTAGTCTCCAATATCATGCCGAAGGGAAACATTACTTAATGTGAAATAGACGGTCGGGCCATGGGGGAAATGTGATACGATCATTGCATCTGGTGAATATTGAATGCAACGTTATATTGACAATCCAAAATAAAACTCACCAGGTACACCCCGATGCTCATGCAGAACTATCAAGTCAGTTACGTCGTTCGCTCTGCAAGCTTCAGCGAGCTCTTTTACGACGTAGTTTCCGCGGTTGATGCGGTGAGAATTAGGGAATACGAGCCTCATTTCCTAAGAGAGGTGTTCAGAATTGTTGTGTAGAATACCAAAACGAGAAGAACCTTGGTAAACTGTAGTAGCTTTGAACTCGGGTCACGAGATGTTGTAATAACTATCTTGGGGTCTTGCATACCAGCACGGGAATACTCATTATCGATATGTGTCGTAGGTTCTGTGACAGAAAAATAGTCCAGGCCATGAAGTTATTCGATGTCAGTAGCAAACGCGCCTTCTTGTGCATCATCGAATGCAAGATCCTTTCCTAAGCCATTTGCATGTTTCTTGAGCTCTGTCGGCAAGGATTTTCCACTCGCCAAAGCATCCTTCAACTGTTGTTTCCTTTCATAAGTTTGCCTCTCCTGAGCCTCCTGAGATTTTGCATAGACATATTGGCGCCTCTCTCGTATTTGCCGGCGAAGCTGTAGTTGATAAGGATTGGTTAATATAATATAGCTAGGTCTCATACCATTTTCAAGTGTAAACCGACCAGTGAGTAAATACGACTCGGAACTGGTTAAAAATTATAGTGTGACCATGGTACTAGTCACACCAATCACAACAATTTCAATTTTATTTTTGATTTCTTTATTTTTATGAATATCCTCTCAGAACCCTAACAAACCCAGGCGATAATTTAAGAGTTGTACGTGTGGAGATAATACTATTATTTACACCAGTGGAAGCGTACTATCATAACACTCAAAAGGTGAAAATCACATCTTTCATGCCAGCTTGGAGTCCTAAAGCATGTATACAAGCTAAAATCTCTCTGCGAATGTCCATGGAATCCCAGTAACGCGACGTCTGTTCTTGTGTTAGCTCAAAAGTATAGTGTTCCCGATGAAATGCACGCGAACGTTGACAGGCTCCGTATATAAATTATTGCCTTCAATATGAGAAACACATAATATCTTGTCAAGGTCAACTTCTTGAATTTGTTGAAGTTCGGATTCATCTACATATGAAAGGGCGATCAGTGGGATGTAACATTCAAAGCATGTAAGTACCCCGTTCGCATATGGGAAATCTGACGAGCGAGTTATCAGGATGAATGAAAGATGCGTATCTATATTTTTCAAGCAGGGGTAGACATCTTGACAGTGGACACCATTCGTACGTTTCCTTGTATTAAGTAAATGAGCAGGATAAGGCTGTAGCTATTTGTAGGCCATAACCACGCTCTTACCGGATCGGCAAGGTAAGATGGTGAATATTGTGCCTTGTATCGCATTTTTTGACATGAATGGATATAGAACCCTGTAAAATCACATTTTAACCAATGTGCTTGGCTTACGATTTCATAGAATCTGACCCATGTATAAGAAGTTCATTTCAGGTGCACCAGCGTCTTGCATTTCGCGCACGAGGGATATCTCACGAAGTGCACTTAGCTGTGCGATATCCATGTTATATGGCCATATAACCCCAGCTATAGTTTCAATACTTACCTTGCCAAGAGAGTATTCTTCCCATGCGTCGTCATACATGAAGTATACGCTTGAAACACAGTGAGGAAGAATGTCAATAACACCCATGGCGATAAGTTGTCCATCCAATTTATACAGTTGATGATAGGATCCATAGTATGGCGGAAGATGAGAAGGTGGCTCAGTTCCGTATGGTATCCGCTCATGCTGGCATAGAAATTTGAGCAATGAGGCTTTTCAAAGCGCAAAACAACACACCAGAAGTGGCGAATTCACTAAAAATCGCTCAAAACCAGCTTGTGTTGATGTGTCATGATGTATGTTTTCCTGATATTTCTGGAAGAGAATGTATTTTTCTTTGGAGAAGGACGAAGGCTCCAAAGTAACCTGCACACACGAATAGACAAGGCATGATGACAATGTACAAGTCTACTCACCTCAAAGTTATGAAATGGAGCTACCGACCCACCAATGTGTTCTCTTTCAGATGCATGAATGGATTCGCACAGCGAAAAGGGAGGCATCTTTAGTTGCTTTTTGTTGGCTCTTACGGAAAATTAGTCAATAAGGCCGAAAGGGGAGCGTGGAAATACCACAGTACGATTCTGCCTTGGTGCCCATATGTTCGCTATTTTTTCCAGCGACCACAAAGCGGTTCCATCTGGTTGGCTACTAAGAAAAAAAATCGTGGATCAAGTTGGTTCAAACGAACCGGTTTACGAGCTTTCTGTGGCTTCTAGAGGCGCCATATGCAAGCGCATCTAATCTGCAATATGTGTTCAAGGATGCTTTTACATGTCAAAGTCATGGAATGCTTAACCTGATGGTGTATTGTGGACAACAAGAATATTTAAGATCTGGCTTATAACAGTAGGTTCCTTGAAGCAGGATATGGTATTTTCACCCGTTGAACGGAAAATATCAGTATAGTATTGGACTCACCTGAACGGCGCCATCCACGGTCGATCATCCTTTGATAAACCTGAAAGTGGCAACACCTCGCTAAGCACCAACATAACATCTCCGACATGACGATAACCCACATCACAACTCAGCCTTACAGCATCCAAGCAGGCAGTATGATGACTCGACTTAGTCTTACTTCTTTCGCCTGCTGGGGAACAATAACCACACGTCGATGTATAGGGACCAGACGGGACTACGATTGACGCCAAAGGCATATTGACCAAAAACAATGGAGCGAAAACCTGAATAAAAGAGCTCTTGAGGTGGACTAGACAGTATTTAGCGACGGTCGATGCAGACTTGTCAGAAGTTGAAGGGTTGACTTCGTTGAGTAGGTTGGGCAATCAACTCGCCAAACGCAGTCCAAACGCGTGTCAATAAAAACATTCATTTAGTGTCTGGCTGATTCTCTTTTGTTGCCTCTAAATTGTACTGCACATTCTTCCTGTACTTCGTTGCCAAATCCGCGGCGATCTTGACAGATGCATTGGCTCGAAGGACCTCCTAGAACCAGAATGTGGTCATCCTTAGGAACATGGATGAACATATCGCTCACCTCCATACAGTGGTTCAGCTCAAGTATCATCTCTGTGCATTTTGACTGCAATGCATAAATACCAGAAGTTCAAGAATAGGCAGACTATACTCACAGTATTTTTAAGAATACGTTCAAGTAGAATTACTTGTCGTTCTGCATGCGGATTCTCCATGAACGTTGAAGGGTTGAAGATTGAATATCATAGAACAGTGTCACATGTGTCGGCGCGTCGTGTCACACTATTAGTACGAGGCTCGTTGGGTGGATATTGGTACGTAGATCGTGGTATGTGTGTAAGGTAGATGTACATATGAGTAGAACAAAATAAAATCATATAAAATGCAAAGAAAGATGACGGAGAACTGATGTACTCTGAACTTAACCCCACCCATCCCATCGACCGAATCTACGAAACTCCTGCAAGACGCAATCTCTACTTTCTTTCCTTTCCTTATCGTTCTCCTTTTCCTTTCCTTTATCGCGCGCGGGGATCGACGCTCCACTTAAAGTTCGAGGTCGAGGCGTTGATCCTGATCGCGGTGGTGAGCCTGATAACGGACTGGAAGTCATTGATACATGGGTCGAATTTCCATGTTGTGGTAACGAAAGCCTATACCATCCACCAACATAAGTCAAGGCAACAAGTTGGTACTCCTTCACGCCAACATGATTTATATCAGCCTGTGCCATTGGTCCTTCGATCCACCCAACAACGCATCGGTCCTCGTCAGGAATATCTCCTGTTGGTGAGCGTGAGGAAGAGGCGGACAGAGTTATGTGGGAGGATTGCACGGGTATTCGAAATTGAGCATATGACCATTCCGAGTCGAAGTACTTAGGGAGGGGTAAGAACGGAGTCAATGGGGAGAATGTAGATTGTCGATTTCTAAAAGAAATATGAAGTCAATCGTGTAACAACGAAAGGCAAATAGGAATTACGTTGGTCCAGAGGACACGAGGGTAAAGACGTGTATAGTGCCTTTGTCACTCCAAACACAGAGTTCTTTCTCGTCTGGCCGGAAAGCAACGCCATATATAATGGCTTTGTCAGTACCTCTCCGGAATTCACGCACAAGCTTTCCGGTTATAGAGTCCCAAACCCTGATAAGGGTTCCTCTAGTCGACGTCGTGGCAAGCAGACGACCGGAAGCGAGCACAGATAAGGTGGTCAAAGCAGTTGTATGGGCAGCGATGATCGACACAGGATGTTTCGTAAGTGGCGGTGGAGGCTTCTGGGGCGGGGACGATGGCGGTGGTCCCGACGGTGTAGGGGGGGTGCAAGGCGGTAGATGTACCAGTTGTACATGGCCGAGCTGACGTCCAGCAATCGTCAATAGTGTCGAATGAGTGGCAGTAGCCATGGCAAGCAAACCTAAACGAGCTAGATTGACGTCTTGAGTAGATTCGACGATGGATTTCTTACCCTTAGGATTATCGCAGGTGTCCCACTCCCCGAACCGTGTTACCTGCTCTCCGATCTGAAATACAACAACTCTACGCCGAAGAGCAACAGCAAGCCAGCCACGCCGACAGGCAAGGCCACGAACCCTTTCTCTAAACTCTAGTTCTGCAACTTCGGTGCCAATGGCATCATCCCAGAAGACCACCTTGTTCGGGGGATATAGAGGGCTGCGGCCACCACCAACAAGGAAAAGAATGTTCGACGTATGCAATGGAACAACTAACGTGAGCGTCCCTCCCAAGAGCTCTAAGGCGGCGTTAGTAAGGCTCGGATAGACAGAGGACTGGTGTACCGCGTTTCCGGAGAAGCTGCAATGGAGAAGTTCGATACACTGCAAAGCCAGCAGGAGTGGAAGTAGTAAAGATGTGACAATCTGTATCGAAACGGGCGTCGAAGATGTGGACGGGTCTAGTTTCAGTAATGGAATGGCGTCCAAGATTCATGAGAAAGGAGGAAGGGGACACGAGGAGGACGAGGACGAGGAGAGGCTCATGGCCGTCTGCAGTTGTCCCAATCAGGCCACAACTGTCTCTGACGCAACGTGTTGACACGATCACTCTTATCTCACACTGTACATTCATCAAATCAGTACAGAAAGCTATGTAGTGCTTGCTATACGGGAGGATATACAAAAATCATATCGACGTTAAATACAAGTCCGTCAGGCCACCCCTATATCAGAATGTGTGCCCTAGTGCACAGTACGGCGAGTGGTCGTGCTGTTAGTGATGTTAGTAGGATTCCAGCTCTTGGGAGGCCGCAGGTCAATGTGTGCGAGCTGCTGCCGAGCCGCTTTAAACTCCAGCTCTTCGGCTTGATTTAGCGCAACAAGTGCTGCGCGTGCTTCTGCCTGTCGCTGTAACTCTGCCTCCGACTCCTCCGACAGATAGTCTGTAAAGCCTCCATCAGAGGTAACAGTACTGTCGGTCAGTGAGCCCGTGCCATCGCTACTGCCACTGCTGCTCGAAGCGCTAGACAGTTCCTCCTTCTTGCCTAGACGAGCTTTGACAAAGGAGACGGGAAGCTCGGCGGGGCGAACGGGAGGCGGAGACGGAGATCTTTTGACAAGCGCCGCATTAGAATTGGAGACAGAAGACCGACGGTGGACCGACGCCTGATTGGCAGGCGAGCGGCCCTCGGCTACGATTTTTGACAGCGAAACAGAAGGAACTGAGGGCGTAACCAGTGGACCCTTAGTAGCTGAGCTGTTACGTCGTGGGGAACTAGGAGATTCTAAATCGACATTTCTGCGCTTAGGAGAGGAGTGAGAAGAATGTGGGCCGTCGGCGCGCCTGTCCAAACTTTGGCGGCGTTGGCTGTGAATCTGGTCCATGGTGGATGCTGTTGGGACGGAGGACGATATAGTAGCGGTACTGGAACTTCGGAACAGATTCGCTCCAAGAGACGAATGTATCTGTTTTGGGCTGCTCGTGCGGGGTTTGCCAGTAATGGACACTGGAGCCTTACTTGACATGGACGAAGATCTTGACGGGCTACCGCTGGGTTTGCGGTCTGTTGGAGGTATGTTAGCCTTGAGGCTGCTAGCCCGGCTAACAGGACCGTTAGGGCCAGGGCTCCCCCGGGTACCGAGGCTCTCTAAAGCAGCCTTTATTTCAAGGGGTATGGCCACCCCGTGTACGATACTGACGGATTTCCAGTCCGCGGCCTGGATCATCCTGAACTCAGGGGAGGCAGGTGGCCTGCAGCACCCGGGCCATCCAGGATTGTGGAATCCAGCCTGCTTGGGTGGAGGGCCGGTACGAGCCCACTGGCTGAGATGAGCGAGAAGCGAGAGTGATTGGAGATCAGGGTCGCACCTTGCAGTAGCCACAGCCATTGAAAGACTCGACTGGGCAGGGACAATTTGAGTACAGGGGCAGAAGGAGTGAGCAGTAGTTGTTACCTTCAGCATTCTTGAGGAATGAGACGTCGATGCGAGGATGAAGGGCGCGGTTTCGACATACATCGCGGATGTGGGGGCACCTGGCGCCTATTTAGTGTGGCAACAAGGATAAGTATATGGAATGTGGCATGCCTTGGATAGGGAAAGACCTTGCACATGGGGCAGAGATTGACGGCTTGGTCGATAGAGCCCTGGGCGTAGCACATGGCGGAGAGAGAGCAAGAGGACGGTGAGATGTGTTTGTCGTGGAGAAAGGGCTTTTAGAGGATCAGCATGTGGTTCCCTGCCTGCGTTGATAATGTGACGAGCCATGGTTTTGTGCTGGGGACTGGCTGTATTTGCTACAACGCGCAGCTCTTATATGCTTTTATAGGCCACGAAGTTGGCCACAGTGTCTGCTTTAGTCGCTCCTCATGCCCTCCAACGACCACGCTGCACGGCCCAGCCTGCCCAACATGGCAACTCATGCCCCACTCGGCGTAGCTCAGGGTTCTCGCGAGATCACAGCGGAGATGTCCTTTCGTCATATCTGCCCTGTACAGCCTCACTGCGCACATGTCGTGATTTGCTTCCTTTTCTCCAACCATGGGCAAATCCCAGAGCAAACTCACCCCTGACCAGCTCGCAGACCTCCAGAAGAACACTTATTGTACGTCCCTCTACTGTCTACCTGTCTGTCGACCCTCACTAGTCCTACCCGCGTAGTCGATAAGAAGGAACTGCAGCAATGGTGCCATCTTTCGACATCCATCCCTTCTTCCCCTGTCTCACTTTGCTCCAGGTACAAGGGCTTCCGCAAGGACTGCCCGTCCGGTCACCTCAATAAGGAGGAGTTCAGCCGGATATACAAGCAGTTCTTCCCTTTTGGTGATCCGGCAGACTTTGCCGATTATGTCTTCAACGTCTTTGACGAAAATAAGAACGGCACCATAGACTTCAAGGAATTCATCTGTGCCCTCAGTGTAACTAGCCGTGGCCGATTGGAAGAAAAGCTCAAGTGTTCGTGCTCTCCCTCTCGTGCGCTTTTGCCGCAGTTTATTATCTACTGCAGGGGCGTTTCAGTTATACGACATTGATAAGGACGGCACAATCACGTATGATGAAATGCTCCAGATCGTACAATCTATATATAAGATGACGGGTGAGATGGTTAAGCTACCCGCAGACGAAGACACCCCAGAGAAGGTATAAACGTCAGGTGCTTGTCTTCATGTCACTAAACGCCATTGTACACAGCGCGTAGATAAGATCTTTCGCAATATGGATCGGGACAAGGACGCCAAATTAACTTATGAGGAATTTGTTCAGGGAAGCAAACAGGACCCAACCATCGTTCAGGTTTGTGGATCATAGGCATGACGGTCCTTCAAGATACTGATACTTCCTAGGCGCTGTCGTTGTATGACGGCTTGGTGTGAGTGTGGATGTTCTGAGGCGCATCCTTAGATACCTCAATAACGGAGCATACTCCCGAGAGTATCCTACCTACCTGTCACTTGCGCTTCCATACATTATACCTTCACCTCACTTTTTATTTTGTTTATCATTCCATACGAAGAGGGATGCTGGCAGCGTGTGTTCATGCTCGACAAGTCTAATGACAGTGCAATCAACACGTCACCTGCCGATATGTATAATATAGTTCGCCGTTGGACAGTGCAACATCGAACAAGTAACATCGAAATAAATATCATCTATTGACCGGGTGGCAACTTTCCGTACTTGCGTAGTACTCGTTCTTCAACGTCTGTACCGACCCAAGAGTACAACCCTTCCGAAAACTCAAGATTATCCTGTTCCGCCTTGAATAATTTATTGAAGTCCTGTGGTGCGCCTGGTGCTGCAGTATTCGCAAATGGAGAGGCAGTCATATCGCGCGAAGAATCCGCAGCTGATGCGATGGTTCGTCAGTGGAATGGCGGTCGCTCATTACAAAGTGACTCACAGTTATCTCCACCAAGGATGAGACGGTAAAGACCGTTTAGACCGAAAAAGTTGAGAAAATACCACGACAAGGATGACACCCATCGTACATCCATATCAGGAGTTTCGATACCGCGTTGCAGCATAGATTTGAATCCAAGAGTTAGAGGGAAAGGTAACTTGACTATAAGACCAGATGTGAGCGACGGAATGGGTACTGGGCAATGTAAACGTACTGAGCACAAAGCCTTGGAAGAAAAAATTAATCCAGCCCATAATCAACATCTGTGGAACCATCATAACCATTTGTGTTTTCATCCCAGACATCATTCCGTCCATGGCGGCGGGGTCCATTGGATTAGGTGGGGCGGGAGATGCGTCACCTTTTGGAGGTCCATCTTTGAGGTAGGTTCCCGCTGCATATGCTTGTGATAGATGGCGTGAGATGGAGGTATAGAACTGGGGTGGAACGGGAGAATTTGCGGAGGTGGCGCGTAGGATTTGCGAACGTACGAGAGCTCGCCTAAATGCCAAGGGTCAAACGTAAGCGCCAAAAGTGGAGGCGCCAAACGCACTGTTCACGAATAGCTTCTCGGGTTTGCTTTTTTGGTGAAGCCTGGAGGAGAATGACTACATAGTGTCGCAAGATTCCCACCAGGATCTGCCAATAAATATAGCTGATTTGAGAATGTCTGCAGGAGTGACACGGTGTACATACCATGACCAGCGTGATCGGGAAAAGGACCCAGTCACGAATCTGCGGGTCGAGGTACAGCGATACTCTAGAATGCCAATGTCAGTGTGGTAGATACTGCAAAAGAAAGGAGGCGCACGTCGAGCTTGACATGGTCGCTCGAGAGATGGTGAATTGACGGGCTAAGACTACTGTCCAAATCGGGTCACCAAAAACAAACTTTGGCTGCGGCGGCAGTGCTTCAGGCTTCCCCCTCCGTCTATATTATTCAAGTTATTGTGTCCCTGGTGGAACAAACCCGACCTTCCCTGCTATTCCATAATGAACAGTGCACCAACGGCGCTTTTTGACTCGTATGAACAGGACTTCCAACAGTTTATCAAAACTATTGGCAAGAAGCTTGAAGGCGATGGCAGTAATGAGCATGGCGGTAGGCTGCTCAAACGTCTATTACAGAGAAAGCCCCAACTTAAAAAATAAATATCAGATGACCGGAAGGCTACACTGAGAAGAGTGGACATGGAATTGGACGAAGCGGATGAAATGGTACTGGGCAACTCTGATTCCACAACAAGTTATCTCCCTCATAAACCTCTCCTACTAGGTCTCGCAAATGGAACTTGAAATACAAGGGATACCTCACTCTGTCCGCGCAGAATACCACTCCCGGTTACTTACTGCAAAGGCTGACTTGGCACGATATAAGAAACTTCTGAAAGAACAGCGTGCCCAGGTCACTCGCTCTGACTTGCTTTCGTCCTCCTCACAACCCTTCACATCCTCTGATGACCCATACGGGACGAACAACGACCGTGCGCGGCTATTAGCAGGAACCACTCAGCTTGAAGATGGGACTAAACGATTACAAGCATCCCAACGGATTGCTTTGGAAACCGAAAATCAAGGCGCGGACATTCTGATGAACCTTCGTACGCAGCGAGAACAGATAGAGAATGCCCGAAATACGGTGCGGTTCAAATTACACCATTCAAATATCAATGCGGTCACAACTGACGGTTTTGAAACAGTTGAATGTTGCCGATTCTTCAATAGACAGGGCATCAAACACATTAAAGAAGATGATATCACAGTATGTATTTTCTTATGCTTTAGGGCATCACCAACCCATATCATAGGTTTTTCTAACTGAGAAATGTCCAGGATGTACAAGCAACGAGTTGTAACTGGTGCCATTGTATTTATCCTACTCCTGCTTATTGGCCTCGTCGTATGGAGTAAAGTAACTTGACTTGTAGTCATTGTTACTCTTGGGCTTTTTTTATCTTCTAGATGTCCTAAACTGATAGGATTTTACAGCGCCATCCTCTATATATACTTGCTTAATAGATTTCTTTAGAAACTGCTTTGTTTTGAGATGTAGTCTATAGCTGACGAGTACCATATCTGTTGTACAATAAGCACACAGTGCACACTGGGTGATGACTACTAATGCAAGGAAAAGTCCAAATAGACATGAAGAACGGCATAAGGGACGGAAACTAAGGTGATATGAAAGGACCAGGTATTGAAGACTAGGACTATATGGCATTAGAATATTTGCCCATACTGACACGACAGTTCTACATCATCTTCGAGACTGCTGCAGATTTCCTGTTTGTGGAGTGGCCGGATTACTTGAATATCCGCCGTACGGGCTATCCGATGAGAATGAGCCACTATGTCCCAAGTACCCAAGTTGGGAGCCAATAGGGTATTGAGAGGTATCCTCGTAGGCCAAACCACTCGTGGGTGACCGTGCCGAATTTGGGGTGGCTCGGCCATGGTATACATCATGAGGGTTATAATTATTGTTGCCATTAGGACCCGAGTGGCCGTGTGGTATACCGGCCGACCTAGACCGCTCGACGGGTGAATTATATGCAAACGGTGCTGCTGATGCCGTGAGATGAGCAGTGCTTTCGTTGTCTTCTTCGTATACTGGGCGATGTTGATAACCGGGATCATCGTTGTTGAGAGAAGCTGTAGACGATTGGAAGTGCGTATAGGAACCTGGTGGTTGGTGGGTAGAGTATGGGTTGTACGCCGGCATCGGTGGAGGATAGTCCGTGGTCATGATGGAGTTCTTGTCAGAGTTATAGTGGTAATAGTCCTTGGTATAGGCATTGGATGGCGAGGTGCGGGTATTCATAGACACACTGTCATCCATATCATCATCCACTGAAAGGTTTGGAAGAGTAGGTTGAGGTAGAGGTTTGGCAATCATTTGTCCTTTCTTGTTCTTGAGGTGAGAGAAATCGCCCTGTGCCTCCTTCTGAGCAAGTTTGGCAGCATCAGCAAGGCGTTGCTTCTGCCTGCGTTTAATAACATCATCGATACGCTTTGAATATCGAAAGTTAATGCTCTGCGGATACCAGACCGTCAAGACGTTGCTCACCTTGTCAACTTTATGACAGCAGTACTCCTGATGTTGACTGATTAGTGCACTGACATTTCATTGCGAAAGTAGCTCAAACCTTCAAATTCCCCTGAATACGACACAACAGAGGAATGTAACAGACAGCAGCGGTAATGAGAAGGAGTAAGGAACCGGCGAAGACCAAGACAGTGAGAAAGGTGGTCACAGTCAAAAGCGATGTTGACAAGCTCTTATTGTTTGCAAACCACTTGCCAATCTCATACCACTTGCCTGGGTTATCACGTTTTACGAGATAAATCGCCCAAAGAGTTAAAGCATTAATGGTTTGACGAGGGGCATCAGCCAATAGAACCTGTTTCCAACCTATTCAAGGATGAGAAAACCGTGGCCTGACCATTAACTGGAAAACGAACTTTTGAAAGTGAAAAAAACGAAAAAGGCAAAATCATCACTCGTCTTCGTAGAGTTGCTGATATGTTCAAAGAAACAGAAGTGATCATACGACCCTGCCTGAGTATGAGACTAACAACGCACAAGGATCACAGAAATAAATACTCACGTAGCGAGTAATAGTGGTTAGCCATGACGTTGGTGAAGGCGTATGATATATCTCGACTAGCAATGATTTTCTTCGTCTTTCGGGCTTCATACGCTAACTGTAGTGGGTGTAAATATTTCACCGCCTCGACCAAACAGAATCCATACCAGAAGAAAAGAAAATATGATGCAACCAACGAATAGCCACCGCCCCGTCTTGAAAGGAATAAAGATGCACCCATCCAGATTGTTGCACTGATTGAAGATTTCATTTGACCACCCATCCGTTGATAACATGGTCACAGCTGAGAAGATATCAAGCATGTAGACCATGAAGGACTTGAGAACGATGATATATAGCCACAGGTACCTGCGTGGCGATGAGATTGGGGTGATAGCAGATCTGGGAATGCCTCACTTCATTCGCATAACGAAACCAGTATCAGTGAACTCTCGTGTGTCGACAAAGTCGAACTACAATGCGAATTATTAACCACAAGATTATCTAAGACAGAGGCACTCACTTTATGGTCGGCAACCACCTCACGCTTCCATTTTGATCCACCACACATGTTGGGAGATTGGATATGGGGAGAGATACAAGAGATGAGGACCAGAACCAGCCAGTCACACAAAAGTCGAGAAGGATGGTGTGCTAAAAGAGCGGGCAGCTAATGGGCTAGCTAGCTGTAGGTGCGGCGAAGACGACGACGACGGCGAAGATGGAAGGTGAGGATGGCGAACGTCGACGAAGCGGTCGTGGTGCACAGAAGTGGGGCAGGACGCGAGATCAATGTCAGCGTTACACAACAACCATTGATCACGGCAATTACCGACAGACAATCTTGAAGACCAACAATGACCACTATCCAGAAAATAAAGGTCGGCTCTATCTTTGCATTGTTGGCTTACTGATCCTATGGCCTTCCATAGGAAATCGAAGATGAGATGGTTCGAAACCTTTGTTTCTCATATTCCATCATTAACAGACTTCCTAGGCCAAAAGTACCAGTTTCCTCATATTCCTGCCAAACGGAATTTCACCCTCTGATACGCAGCGCAAAAAAATAAGGCCACGAGCTACCATCTTGGTCAGCTCAAGGCCAAGATCGCCAAACTTAGGCGGGAACTCATTTCGCCATCAACTGGAAGTGGCGGTGGTGGCGGTGGCCTGGGTTTCGATGTTGCAAGGTGGGCTACTTGGGTGAACCCATGCTAATGCTCACCGTCAACATTTAGAACCGGTATAGCATCAGTTGGCTTCGTAGGCTTCCCTTCAGTGGGAAAGGTCAGGCACATGTTCGCGCGACATTGTTTCTCCACTTATTTGCAACAGTCAACATTAATGTCAAAACTTACGGGAACGCATTCTGAGATTTCTGAAATCGATTTTACGACTCTTACTACGGTACCTGGTACTGTTAAAGTCCACGGCGCGCCCATTCAGATTCTCGATCTCCGTATGTTAACCAAACAACTGCTTGCTGAAACTATCTCACAGAATCCCAGCGGGTATAATCGAGGGAGCAAATGATGGGAGAGGTAGAGGACGCCAAGGTAAACCTCATAACGTCCACTCCTAGTTCTGAATTAATTGTTGATGCCTAGTTATTGCCGGTATGGACGCCTACCTGCGTTTGTATAGAACATGAGAGCTGAAACCAAACACTTCTACTTCAGTTGCGCGCACTTGCAACCTAATATTTATTGTCCTGGATGTCCTGAAACCTCTTGGAGACAAGACAACAATTGAATCTGAGCTCGAAGGATTTGGTATCAGGTTAAATAAGAAACCACCATCCATCCTCGTACGAAGGAAGGAGAAGGGGGGGATTTCTATCACAAACACCGTACCCCTTACCAATATAGACCATGACGAGATCAAAGCGGTTTTGAGCGAGTACAAAATAAACAACGCGGATATCGCAATTCGAGAGCCGAATGCCACCGCAGATGATTTGGTCGATGTAGTGGAAGGAAATAGGTAAGCTTGTAACCTTCTTGAGGAGATCATTCTATAATCGTTCAATAAGGGTGTACATACCAGCACTATATGTGGGTCAATCCACTCTCTGAAACTGACACAGTTGATTCAAGAGGCTCTACCTAGGTTCTGAATAAGGTATGCAGCTGTTTAAAGATTCGTACTCCTGATATGCATATTTCTCCAGATCGATGCAATATCAATAGAAGAACTCGACCTTCTGTGAGTTCTTATCAGACATCCAGCGTTGTTACTCCGTGACAACCCCACAGGTATAAAATTCCTATGTCTGTTCCAATATCGTCACGCGAATGGCTCAACATCGATGAATTGATTGATAAGATGTGGGAAACCCTTGACCTGGTTCGCGTTTATACAAAACCTCGCGGCCAGGCACCAGATTATTCACAGCCCGTTGTTTTACGTCGAGGTAAATGCTCCGTTGAGGATCTCTGCAGCAGCATCCACAAGGAGATAGCAAAGCAAATGAAATAGTAGGTGTTGGTCCGCCACCGCAATGAGTATTAACCTGTCATTCAGTGCCATCGTGTGGGGTGCAAGCGCCAAACATTCACGCGGACAAAAAGTTGGTCTAGATCACATATTAGAAGATGAAGATGGTATGTTCTCTTTTACGTATTACATTTACTAGAGTAGTAACCTTGTTTCCAGTGGTTCACATCGCCAAAAAGTAATATACATTCGATGTATTATGTACATACACTTTATATTTGTGACGTGATTAGCCAATTGGTGACTAACCAAGGCCATTCAGTTGGCCCTCGTAGGTCGTCTCCTGTTGCAAGTAAATGAACATCAATCTTACAAAACCCCATACTAGCCCAATTGCGCAGTAGACACTTGTCAGCATGAGTGGCAGGAAGTCCATTCCTGCCAATTGAGATCCTCCCATCCAAGCATTGTTGGGTTTCATCCGTTGCCGTTCCACCAAAGCTGGAAATAGAGTGACGAACGCAAGGAGAAGCGGAAAACCTGCCAGATAAATTTTTTCCAACCCATCCAGGAGGACGTAAGGTAGTGACTTTGGAAATCTAAGCAAGGAATGAGGTAAACTAAGATGGGTGGATGAGGCTAACTTACTCATAGACGCGGCGAGACAGCGGGGCATAAATGAGCAAGACCCAAAGGACTGAATAGATAACTTTCACAAAGGATTCTATTTAAAAAACTGATGAGATAAGAACTCGAACTAAGAATCGATGCAGACCTGCCGGAGTGAAAATGAGCGGAAAGAGGGAAAAGATGCCTGCAACACTGGCGAGCATAAATGTCCTGAAATAAGCCTGTCTCTCGGCGGCCAAAAAACTGAAGAGAAAAATGTTGAGCCACGGAAAATATGTTAATGAAAAGTGTAATTACCTTAAAGGTATCAGGACAAGTAAGACCGCCTTCTCGTGGACATGCCAACCAAATAAAAAAGACGTATATCCGCAAAGTGTCAAAGCAGTTAAGAAGGACTTGTAAGTTGGAGTACGCCAGAGCTTAACCAGCCAGACCTAAAAAGATGATGCATTAACATATAGAAGCCTAGAATCTAACCAGGGTGCACATACAGACTGAAGTAACGCCGTGATAATAAAAGTGTGGATAGGCTTGATATTCGGCAGAACAGCGAAGACAGTGTCACCAACGAGCCCTCGAGATGTGGAAGATACTCCAGAAGCATTGAGTACAATATCAGCACCTGTACGCTTTACATCTACGGAACAAGTGTAAAGGTAATTTACAAAAAGGCATTCGAGAGAACATACATCGAAGAAGCACTCGATCAATAGCAGTGACCAATGCCCAAACATTTGGTGCCCAGTACGCGTGGTTAAGACCTCTTGTAAATGGGAATAAACGAGACAATAGTTGAGGAATCTGGCCCATGACGAGGAACGGGCCGATAGACACAACAAATACTGCAATAACTGCGTTGGCAAGTGATAGGAAATTTTTGATTTGAAATTGGCCAGACGGTGACATGCAGAAAGACCTGAGGAGGTATATAAAGTATGCTGGCTGCAGATAAATTTCGAGCATTAGAGTTGTCTATACATAAGCATTGATGCATCATACCGCAAGATACATGTAGATGTGTTTGAAGTTCAGTAGTATAGCGAAGAGAATACCACACGCAAGTTTGTTGCCCTATAATCCATACTTCAGCGTCATAACCCGTCAATGCAGTAAAGGACCTGCATTTCGAGCCATAAGAATCGACCACAGAAGAATTCCAAACAAAAACCCATTATATTGAAAGTGTATGTGGTCAATGATGAGAAATCCTGGATGAAGGAAAAGAGAGGCGGATATTATTCGTTGAGTTGATGGATCTACTGCACCACGGACAAATCTGTATGAACCATGTTCAGTAAAAGTAATAAAAGCTATGGATATACTAGGGCCATACTTAAGAAGCACGACTCCGAGGACCAGCTCTGTAATAATGACCGTTGTCCGTTGGTATGCAATGACAGACCAGTTATCGTAACCAAGATTGCTAAGGTCCACAATCATTGGGTCGAAGAAGGCGGCAGGTATGGACAGTATTTTTTCGAAATACGCAAAAAATGGTGGGTAGTCAAGGGCTGTGTGAGGTATTATGAGCCTACTCAATATACAAGAGCTGAAAATACGAACTCCACTCTGATGTTGTCTGAAATTCATTTGATCAGAAGACAAAACTAGACTCTATGTCAGTGTGCACACTCACATCAAAGTACCATTTGGATATTGGAAGGGAATATGTGATGGCAAGCCAGTTTCTGTGAACTTCGAAGTCTGTGGACCGGCTAGCACGGGAGTAAATGCTGGAACTTTCTCAATCTTTTTATGGACGGAACTCACTAAGCAGGATACAGCAAGAGCTTTAAGGAAGTGGACAGCACCATGATATCCCATTCTGAGGTCTCCACATCCCAATGATACCAAGCCCTTGAGTGGTCTGGGCTTGGCTCGTCTGATTGTTTCTCCACTAATATTTTGATTACGGGAGAGTCGCCTCCATCCATGATATTGCCTGCAGCCTTGTAGCAGCAAGTAAGTAGAATCTGCCAACAGGCCAGGTTCCGCAGGGACGCGTCAAATGACCACGTGATATATTTCTTGGGAAGTTAAACCTGGAAATCATGACGTTTGGTTTGCGTTTGGTTAACTTTCAACGTACCCAACCCACAATGAGTGATCAGGCCGCCATCGGCAAAAGTGTTCAAGTGACTGCAGCAAGGTAAGTGATTGAACCCCGTCCTTGACTGAAGTTGATCATGCTTTCAGGAGTGTTCTTGTCAAACTCGTATTCTTCAGTCTCTCCCTTGGAATCGTCCCCATTTCGAGTTACTTCGCATCTCAAAAATACCTCTGGAATGGTGGGGGTGGAACCATGCCAGTCAAATATTATCTCATCAAATCCCCTAGGCAACTCAACCTACGCAGCCATCACAGCTGTCGTGGCGGCGAATGCTGTCCTACTGGCATATATAATATTCTCAATATTAGAAGATAAAGCGGGCACTCCTGACAGATCGGCGAAACCTTCTCTAGAGACCAAGAAACAACAATGAAATACTACAACGGCTAGCCGTTTCGTTGGCCTCAAGTCGGTCAAAGTCATTTTTTGTGGCCTATGCCTGATGCGCACTATACTTACTTTATTCCCGGAAAGGGGCGGTTTGCGATGTTACCAGGCGATTTGGGATGGAATTTGAAAGCTCAGCGCCTTTGGAGCCACAAATGCGGTGTGCTCACTGCTCACTCAATGGACTGAGCTGCAAAACCTGATAAATTACGATTCGATTCTTAGATCCCCCTATGCACATACATGATTGAATCCAAAACGACAGTTGATGCATACGGTAATAAATGATAATTGATGTGTCAAGGGCCGTTGGATTGCGACCTTACATTGCGTAACCCCAGTGTATTGGATACTCGATCTGAGTATTGCAGGATGGGCTGAATTCCTGCTGAATTGCATGTCATCAATATCTGTCATCCCTGAGTAACTTCCCAAGTTTACTTACTACTGACCGGAAATCCCGCCCACATGTTGCCGGAGCACGGAAACCCTCATTTATGCCCAACTTCTCATAATCATTAGTAGAACCTAACACCTCGTAGGCTGGTGCACTAGATGTAACTCTGTGGAAAGGATAGGAGGTTTCAAAGTAACCACGGAGCTCAGATGTCGACTGTGTGTTTCGCAGGGTTTTAGCAACAAAACCAGTGTTTTTATGATATCCGCAATCCGGAGGTGTGAGGTAAACAGATGATGCAGGTGGGCTTGGTAGAGGAGTGGTGGGAGGACTGTACATAGGTGGAGTAACTGTGTGGAGTGGCCTTCCTGGGAACTTTGGAGACCTGGGGGAAGACAGGAGTCGATTGGTCGTTGGCGTTGCCAAAGGAGTGGAGTCACAGGAACTGATAAGAGGTGAAGGTGGTAACTGAGCGAGCGTGGGTGTCGGAAGTAAAACGAGAGGTTGAGGCCTTCTTCGTACTCGAAGAGGAGGTGGCTGGGGGAATGCTGAGAGTGTTTCATGGGATGAATACGCTGAAATATTACGAGTAGTCCGCGGTTCTGTCCTGGGGCGAGTGAAAACCTCTTTTCTGAGAGGAAGATGAGGCGTAGAAGCGCTTGTGTGGTAGAAAGTCTTAATTTTCGGTGAGTGCGAATGGTCCAGCTGTACTGTTGTGGATGACTCTGGCAACGGAGAATATAATAACGGAATGGGCACAAAGGAGGTGTCGTTGGATGTCGATTCCACTTTGCTATAATCCACGACATCATTGTAGTATGAGTTGTCCTTGCTATAATTTAAAGCGGGAGCATGGTTTGTCTGCCCAACACGACGAAGGGTTGGTCGCGGGGATGAATTTGGATGTGACAGTCGGTCCATTGGTTCTGGAGCAAATTTAACACGAGTGGGAGACCTTGGTTCAGGCAGTAAAGGTGAGACGGATAAATCTAGAGAAGGTGGACGAGGAGGACGAGGGGGAGGAAACCTGGCATGGAGAGGACTTCCGACATTCAGACTTGGTGGGCCATGGGAGGGGTTATGAGGTGGGCCATGAGAAGAGTGGAACAGAGAACCGTGTTTTCCACGTAGTCTCGGCACAATTTCTGCATGAATCGTTTGCCAGGACTGTGATTCATTCACCGATGCTCTGTTCGAGGCTACATTGCTAGATTTCTACAAGCGTAATCAGTAATTTGTGCCGCAATGTGTTGTGGATGCATTAAACCTGAATTAATTCGTCGAGTTCCAGAGAGACTTGCGACGATGCGGATGGTTCGCTGGAGCATGACCCCAAGGGGAGATAGTCCAGCGGAATTGGGAGTGAAGAATCCGTCTGTGGCCGGGGTGGTGATGTAGACTTCTTGCCCTTCTTTCCCCATGTACCGCGAAAAAACAGGGCTGTCTTCATCTCTGACGAAGGGGCTGGTTGTACTCTGTACTCATGTTCCTGGTGTCATCAAGGTATGTTATATACCGTGGTCTATTGTTCCGCGCTATCATGAGGTTTATGGTTCGCCGAGTGAAAGTTAAACAAGAGATCTGTTCCTGTGTCAATCTAAATCGAACTCATGGCACAGTCTGTTGGCGATAGGAGGAAGAGTGGTCGTTACCAATTGGTTCCGTAAGGCTTTTGATCGCGACATTCCTTCAAGCTGTCAACATCTGACTGTTCCGTTTCGGCCCCTTTGTTTCCGTTCCTTTGCAAATCTTTCCGAAGCCGCCCGCTGCAGAATCCAACTCGGAGAAAACCCTAATAATGTCAAATCCTAAACCGCAATTACATATGTCGGAGACAACTGAATGGAATCCAACATCGCTTGCTAGTCAAAGTGTCCACTCCTTGATATTCTCAGCTCCGTACTCATCGACAATATCAATATGTCGTCCTATGTCGTGGTCGAGGCAGGTATTCTTCTAAGCGTCTTAACTCCGGCATCTAGATCATAATCGTTCACCTTTCGACAGATACAGGGCGAGAACAGTCAATCTGGTCAATCATCCATGTATCCAACAATTGATGCATGCATCCTGCTCCAATGCCCTGTAATGAACCATACGTGAACGGGACGACATTATGGCCCGATTGCAGCATAACATCATAGAAGGATCCTAAGTAATCTTTTTCTCGGACTGCTTGAGAAGTCCATAAGCTTGGTCGGAGACAGCTTAGACTCCGAGTCTGGAGAAGTATCATCCACCGTGCACCTGTGACCGCTTGTTTTCTGTTCTAAGCCAGATTGACGATGAGCACTCCAATGCAGCACATCGGCAGGCACCAACGAAACGGGAGCAATGAAATATTAATCCTCTAGGCTAAGTATTAAAGTGGGCAGCGCAACCTTCTATTCATCCAGATTCATCCGGTAGCCGTTTAAGACTTGTGTTCGAGCTCTGAAACTATGATTAAGACGATTGAATCTCTCCCTGAGGCTCCTTTCTCGAGTTCCGTGTTATGTTCCAACTCATTCAATCTCATTCGAATTTTATGCCCACAATTTGAGGTTCACACAAGTATTTGATTCACTACGACGTCGATGTAGTGATAGTGATAGTGTGCATGCATGTGGATGGATGAAGCAAAGTTCCTTTGCTTCGGGAGGGCTGGGTTATGTTGTTACCACTTTTCGTCTAACCGGCCGTTGCCGCGTGATTACGTCAGATTTGCCTAATGCGGAGGGACGCAAATCAAGGCCCTGGTCAATGACACCGTAGGGCGCCCTGTGGCCGCAAAGCCCGCTACCCTGTTGGTCTGGGATAACAATTGGTCTATTATCACTCAATGGTCTATTCTCGCTCAGAACTTGTGCTTTTACACTATATTCAATGGATTACGATGGACTTGCAAAGGACCCAATTAACTTTACGCGTGTTTTAAATTTGAATCCCATCTGAGCCTTTGTTGAATCTGAATTTCATACAGCCCACGTCACCACCGAACCTTGCAGTGCATTCGCACTCAAGGTTCTTAGCACAGTCATGTGCCTGGTTATTCTCGATATTGAACTGGTAACCGCGCCCGTGATATTTGATAATCGCATCGGTGAAGTTAACATCAGTGTTGTTTTCGTATGAGACCAGATTGCGCGTGATGGTATTGGGAGGAAGCCGTGCAAGAGAGACAGCTGCGAACCAACTGGTGGATGACTGAGAATCAAACTGCACAGGAAAAGTGACTCCTGAGATTCTGAAGAACGTAGTGCAAACACAGAATGGCGACGGACACAAGTGAAAGGTGGGCAGGTTCACATTTTGACTTTCCTTGCACTTTCACGCGATGAGAAAGTGTCTCCTGAAGTGGCGAGCAAGAAAAAAGGGTGCTCGCCACAGATGCTTACTCATCACTTAGATACTGTTCTCGGATCACCCTCGTTCCGGCTCTGGAGCCATGTCTGGGACCCAAATAACATCCATATATGGATGTTGTTTGGACGGGGCACATTAACATCCATATATGGATGTTAATGCTGCCTGACCGCGTTGGGAAATATGTTTCCACGGTCCAATTCCCTCTGTTTT
>JABCKU010008159.1:0-14417 GCA_018221655.1 Myochromella boudieri
ACCATGTTTGGTATAGAAGGCTACGGCTTTACTTGTTTACTATAGAAGACTCTGACATAGGCTTTGTTTGCTATGGACGGTTTGGCTCCAGACCTGAGTTTGCTGATGCCCTGTCTCACGATCACTATATGTGCCCTGGTTAAGCAGATTGGACCTCTGCTCTCCTTAAACTACACATGACACTCATATCCGAACTCCACGATGATATGGATAACAACCTTGAGGCGTCCCCGCCCTACAGAGGTATGGTATTTCCAAAGATGGTCAGATCAAGAAGCCGATTCAGTTTCAGTTCTCAATTTAGGTTATGGCTTCCCAAGCCGGGAAGAGCCTATCACTGGAGCGATAAAATGGTGGTCCCCTCCCCTTATCGATCTACACCTCATATTGATTCCCAATGACCCCCGAAGAGCGCCTCTTTCTCCAGGATGTTGGTGGTGAGATGGGTTACAACATCATATCTCCAGCGATTACCACTCTGTCCCTCGGTACGCCAAACATCTATCAATCGCCTGATTTCTCTGAAGTATTTTTGTAGGAGTCGCAACAGGTCTCTTCACAATCTGGATGTATCTAAACATGTGAGTACGTCTAGAACGTGCCAGAGACCCAATTCATGTTTCAGCGCAGAGGGCGCGGACTGGGCACGCTTCAAAGAAAAATTGTACTCGGGACAATGGCAGCAACTTACTTGATCCATGCTCTTACCACTTTCAGCCGTGCTTGGGAGGTGAAAGAGCACATCAGAGGAAATTTGATCGACCAGGCTTCGGGGGAAATGGTAAACAAAGCAATGGTCACTTTCGATATCATGTCTTCGTGGACATCCCAGATCCAAGTAAGACTTTAATGTCATTGCGGGTGAGGTAGTACCGGAATAAAGAACCATAGTTAATCATCAACGATTCCATCGTGGTCTGGCGAGCATGGGTACTATATCCCGACCAGAAGTGGCCAAGGCTCGTACCATGTTTCTTACTCGCAGGAACCATCGGTATGTTCATATTTCTAAGAAGGAAGCCTGCAGTCTTCACTCATGATGTGCAGGTCTCACAGTACCAGATTTGATCCTCAACAGTAACCCCGTCGCGTTAATTGCAACTGCTGGGGGAGATGTCACGTTATTGGGCATCTTCGACATCGTTTCATTTTGCTCATCATTTGTTACAAACTTGGTCGCCACCCTCCTGATCCTTCATAAACTCAGGTATGGCATCATGCATTTTCGTATCACTTTCTTTATCACTGAGAAACCTTCCAGAGTTCAATGCCACTCCTCGCACAGGAGAGAAAGGAGGTCAATGACACGTGGACAGCGGATACTGCTTGTCCTTGTGGAGTCTGGTCTAATATTCTGTGCTCTCCAGGTTTGCGTTTTGCCTTCCATTTTCAAGTTACTGCTCGATGCTTATGTGGTCAATTTCATCATAGGCCATAGTTATCATTTTGGCTTATGTACCGTCGAATGTAGTCCTTAATCTTGCCTTCTTTCTGTTTACCAACTTTTTCTGGGCTTTCATGGTGCGTAAACTAATGTCAGTGTCGTAAACGGTCTGACGTTGTTGTCAACAAGCCATTATTTGCCATCGCAGTCTTTATTATCGTGCAAACTGATACCTCGATTGTCGACAGTTATGGTTTCACCTCAACTGCGCTACGGAACATTGTCGCAGACGCTGAAAGTGCGCCGGGTTCTAGCGCTGAACCAATGCAAGAAGATCGTGACACTGACGCTCCACCACGCCCGGCTGGCTTGGGCCCAAAGGCAGGCCCTTCGAGTTCGCCTGACATGCCGGTGGAAACGAGACGCAGTCTGCATCGTTGAGTCAGACCTGTCGCAGCTCTTCATCTTATCCTACTCTTTCTTTTGTAATTCCTACATGATTTACCATGTATATGAACGAGTACGCTTCAACCCTACCTATTTATTGCTCATTCCGGCTTGCAGAGTAACAATGTCATCCGCCCTCACTTGTAGTCCAGGCAAACCTTCTTTGCCAAGTACATGGAGTGCCACGAAAGTATCATCGTCTGGTATGCAAGGGAATAGCATTCATGCCAATGAACAGAGTGCGCATGTTTTGCGGCTGCAACCTGCTCTACCAAAACAAACTTGTTGGACTCCTCGTTCATCGTAAAGTTGAGTTTGCCGTACGACAGATGTCGGTGTCAATCAGTGTTTCGTGTGGCAGCGACCTTTCAAAGTACAATGGAATTGCCCTAGATGTGGCCAACGGCATTACATATTACAAGGCAGATGTGAGATGCCCAAGAAGATCAGTAAACGATGCAACTATCATAATTCACACTCAGGCCGACCCAGCAGAATCATCAGAATCACCATCGACGTCCATCGCTTCATCATCAAGCTCTCTTCTTATATGCTCAATACCACCATACGGCACTTTCCCTTTGATCCAGCGGCCCCACAGCTCGTCCACCCTGCACAACCCAGACGCGGTCGCAGACGCCAGAAGCGCCGATGCTGCAAGCCCGTTGGTACTATTCCACATAACGCGGTGCACGCCCACTTGGCGGGGCCACGCACCGGTTGCGGTGGAACTTGCTTTAATGCGTTCCTTGTCTTTAGCTTTCGCAGGTTTGTTCTTCGGAGCAGGACGGTCTTGCGTTTCCTGTATCATAAGTTATGTAAGAGGATCCATGGCATACGGGCCGACGAGGCCACGAACCTGCGGAAAGAATCTGTCTAACATTCTGTATATACCCAAGTTGCGGCTATAGTCGAGTTGGTAGATTTTGTGGATGAAAAACGGCTGCAAGAACATATCGTTGAGAACTAAAAAGGGTGATGTTGGCCTAACTAACCACTGAGCCACCTCTCCGAGTGGACCTAAGTGAGTTCGTAGTTGTGCAGGATCCATCCGCAGAACCAACAGCTAGCTGTGGATGGAGATCAGATGCATTGACACTCTAGACGGTATAAGTTAGTGAAATTCAAAACGCCCAAACGTCTAGTAACCTACCCACACTGGCCCTTGAGGCTCTAATAATGTGTGGCCCCTTCCCAGCATGCTTGGTGAAGCAGAATAAGCTTTGACTATATTCTCGTGGTCGATTGTAACAGGCCCGCCTCCAAAAGGTGAAAACGCCATGGCGTTTATGACATCTGGACGAATTAAAAATGTGAGCAACTCCCAGAATGTGCTGGCATGGCTCAAATTCGTACCTCTCGTCCTGTTCATGACCGACCCGTGGCCCTCCCGAATGTCCGTCATACATTCCATGCCATCGTACCCACCACTGGCAACCACAGTCGGGTCCCCATCTGTACGTGGTCCTCCTAAAGTTGTCGCTGGCGGCGCCCGTATCCATGCCAAGGCACGAATAGCAGACTGGTGGACGGTGATATAATGTGTAGGTAGAGGGTTAACAATAAGAGGCGAATCTAAAAGATCAGCCGTAAGTCACACTTATAGTGATAATAATGATGGACGAACCTGCGTTTTCGATCTCTTTGAGATGCGAGCCAACGTCATACACGGCGATGATTCCTATAATCAACAAGTCAGGGTAAGATGGCACAGTAAACAGGGGGTAATGCCAACCATTCGTAGTCCCGATGGCAATTAATTCGCTGTTTGCCCAGTCAAACGTCCAGCAATTCGTCTCTTCTAGCTCAATCCTAAGCAATGGCTCGGGGAGCCGTACTGCAAGCCCAGGAGGTGAGTTTTGCCTGAGAGACATTGAAGAATGGAGAACGAACCATAGATAGGTCGACTTGGGTCATGTTCATTCGTTTGTAAATCTGCGGGATGGGGAACTGCATAAACAGACCACGTCCCATCTTCAAAAGTACCCCCCAATAAGCCTAACTTCCGTGGTCGTATTGGGTTCGAGAACTATGCGTAGGCCAATAAAATGTCAGTTTATAAAGCCGATCATAACATAAGAACCACAGACATCATCGTGAGCAGGTAAAGGACACCACTTGATTTCATGAACCGGACCACCCTCAACACATAGAACCAACTCGCAATTCATCTGGCCACAATCGACCTCCTTATCACCCAGAGAGGATGGGGGGCTGGGACCCAGGGACCATATTTGAATACACGCGTGCGACGGCCGCGAAACTCGTACGCCGATTTCAGGGGAATGGGAACTTGTCGGGAATGGTGCGACAGCAAGATATTGTTTGTATGAATGAGCTGTATGACGGTATCAGACTCAATTGAGGTTGCCAACAGATGAATTGAGCTCACCAGCTCGATCGTCTGCATGAATCGGACACCAATCGAGTCCCCAAACAGGCGCACCAGCGTTGAAGACGTGGGCAGTGCTTTCTGGAATTAATTCGGCTGAAGGTGGGCTGATGAACGAAGATACTTGAGATATAAGGAGCCTTTCACGCACACATATCCTGGCATTGAAACATTTCTATCTTCTTCTCGGTTTGGTTGCTAAATGGTCCAAGTAGGCAAGTGACTGGGGGTGGAGGTTTGAGGTTTCCTTCCTCTGTAGTGACTATGTCTGTCGGCAGATATGGAGCTGCTTCACTAACGCAACATGATTTTTCGTACGGAAGGTTTTGTTGCAAACCACTCACATAGCATTCAAAATTTCGTATCCTGCTTTCACCCTGATATTCTCGTATACTTTTGGTCGACGGTTCGCATCACTGTCCATGTCCTGCACATTTTCAATCGCCTCTTTATACCACCCTCTATCTTCCACCATCTCCCACAATGGCCCAGACCCGACGTTGTATCCCCACGATTTGTTGACTCGATCTGTTACTTTTGCATTCTGAGTGAAGTTGTTCGACATGGTGAGTTTAGGTGGCTTGAACAGGGAAGGTCGCATTTCCAAGCGTTCGACGCGTCCTGTTCGAGTGTACAATGGAACGGCGCGATGCCGGTGATGCACACTTGGTGTTGGGAGGACGTACATCTGACGTTTTGAAGCACGAGATAGACTCGGTTTTGAAGGACCTTGTTCTTTTTTTTAGACGTTCGTCTCATTATATAACAATATTGCTCACCTTTACCCACTATTTTCGCTTTTACATCAAGTACGGATGTACTTCTGCGGCTGATAGACTGGGAAATTTTGTCATCGTCCTCGGGCTCTTCATCTGTGCCTAAGCGCTCATCTTCTTCCTTGTCCTCGTCCTCTACCGCCTGTACTTCAGGATTTTTTTCTGGTGCGAAGTCGCTTCCGCTGTCCACGTCCATGTCAAACAAAATGGCACGTTTGGATGGGCCGGCAACTGGTCCATCATTTTCATCTTCCGAGTCCAACCCTGCTAATGCGGCATAACTAGGTTTCGCCTTTCTAGGGCGTAGAGTTCGAATCATCTAGTGACCATTGAAGAGATGGAAAGGGTTTCAGAGCTCTCAAAACGTGAGCGGAACACGTAGAACACAGAAGCAACAGAAGTGGGCGTACAACACTGAATCTAATCTTATCTACGTTTGATGTAAAGGACTCGGCAACACCGGTTATACAACTATTCCCAAGACTCTTCCCATTGAAAGTGTGGGGGTTACACGAGCTTGTTTTCTACTTCGATGACCTCCCCGACAACTAAGCTTCCCAAATTTACTAAAGCATTGATAGTCAAGAAGTCTCCTCCTAACAGAAAGCCTCTATACCATGATGCAGTCCTGGAAGAGAAGGCGATTCCTGTCTTGAGGAAAGGCGAGGTCCTGGTTCGAATGAGTGCCGCGGCTTTCAACCACAGGGATGTAAGTTAGGAGATCCACCGCAGGCCAATAAGATTGTTGAGACCCGTGGTCTTGCCCTAG
The DNA here is from genome assembly GCA_018221655.1 of Myochromella boudieri. Lineage (NCBI taxonomy): Eukaryota > Fungi > Basidiomycota > Agaricomycetes > Agaricales > Lyophyllaceae > Myochromella > Myochromella boudieri. The sequence continues at coordinate 5,769 of JABCKU010008159.1, forward strand.
CTCTGGATACGAAAGGGACAATATCCACGCATCGCATTTGACAACGGCGTATTCGGAGCTGACGGAGCAGGTGTGTGGTAAACCCTTGATTTCTTGGTTTATATTTGAAACACGCCATCTGTAGGAACTGTGGTTGCTGCACATGAGCAGAATGACTCATTGCTTAACAAACGCGTCTTCCTAACGCCAAGTCGTGGTTGGAAAGAGCATCCAGACGCCCCGGAATCGAAGTAAGTGGCTCTCATAACACATTTCAACCCTGATGCCTAAACCTGCAAGTAGTTTTGGTCTCCTGGGAGGGGGTATTTTTCCACTCCTTGGGACCTTTTCGGAATATGTCGTTGTAGAGCGAGACCAGGTGATTCCGTCGCCAAAACATCTCAATGACACGGAAGTGGCAGCTTGGCCTCTCGGAGGCGTTACAGCATGGAGGTATGGACATTAAATATTTCCTAATCACCAATGTGTGCCAATGTGCCCTCCAGAGCAGCCGTTGTGAACGGTCTCGTCAGCGCTGGACAGAACGTTCTGATTACAGGTATAGGCGGTGGTGTCGCACTTATTGCGTTGCAGATATGTCTCGCAAAAGGTGCCTCAGTCTACGTCACGAGTGGAAACCCAGAGAAAATCAGAAGAGCGATCGCTTTGGGCGCGAAAGGAGGAGTGAACTACAAGGACGGTGAGTAATCGCTGGTTCGAGATTTCGAGCACAAGTAAACACTCGTGAATAGAGGATTGGTCAACACAACTCGCTGACCTTGTAACCAATAGTAAAGACGGAAATACAGAGCTCGATGCTGTCATTGACTCCGGGGGCGGCGACATAATGACGCAGACGGGCAAAATCTTGAAACAGGGTGGCCGTGTCGTCTGCTACGGAATGTGGGTTTCTATCATCCTCTTTCGTCCAGGCGGACAGCCAAGGCCTATGACGTGCTTGCTCACCATCGCCTCGTGTATAGGACTGCCAGCCCCACCATCACCTTCACTATGCGGGAAGTCCTCAAAAATCAGCGTCTTATCGGTGCGTCATTACCTTCTTCATCATTTCTCCTTTCAATGCTTTCATCTCGTTTTCATTTGTCCCACGCCGCCACATATGACGCGTTTATTTTTCCTGCCATTGCATCATTTAATCCCCCACGCATCCGTTGCCACATCTTTTACAAGCCGGCTTTGTACTCCTCGAAGCTCTATTCTTTGCCAAGATCTCTTTGTTCTGCATCACACACTCATATGCGCTCGTTCTATTCCCTCATCAGGTTCTACGATGGGATCGCACCAAGACCTCGTAGACGCCACGAACTTCCTGACGGAACACCGTATAGTCCCTATCGTCTCCCACGTCCTTGACGGACTCGAGGCTGCCGAAGAAGGTTTTGAGATCATGAAGCGTGGTGATCAGTTTGGGAAGATCATCATCAGGATCGGCAGTTTAGATGCTCCCAAAGTCAAGCTATAAAGCCATCACTACCGAGTTCACATAAAGTGTAACTACACGATCGACTCTGACTGATCCCATCTCTTCCAAACCCGATTTCTGATACCAGTTCGATAATATCAACAATTTGTACTATTAACAAGAAACTATATTTATCTTTATGATGCAGATGCACGCCAAATACCAGGATTGTACAATAGATAGCGAAGTAACCCAAAACCCAAAACCATAATAAAAGTAGTAGTAGAAGCGGGATAGTCGGGAGAGAGAGGTTGACCAACCAAGTAAGGATAGATGATAGGTAAGAGGGGGGGGGGGGGGCGGAGGAGGGACATGGGTAAGAGTAGAGAGCGGCTGGCTCCGGTCGTCTCGAAAAGACACGTCTACGACATATTGAAGGCGTGATGTACAATTCGTGATATCGACTCCAAAGTCCAAGATTCGGTAATTGAGTGAAAGTTCGGAAAGTCCACAGTCCATCCCAAGGAGCGCAAAATAAAAGAAAGACTAGATGATAAGCAAGTGAGCGGATACAAGACAAACGAGCGATGAAGCGAACGGTAGTCCGTACGTAGCGACAGTGAGTGAGAACGAGTGATGGGTCCAATGGATGGGATGGATGGATGGTGATGGGTTTAGGTTCAACAGGTCCGTGTGAATTGTGAGTGTGAGTAGGTAGGTGATGGTAGTAAAGAAAAACAATAATGGCATAAATTGAGCGTGCACGCATAACGAGTTGTTGGTAACGCCAAAACCAGCATATTACATATAGTGGCGCTTAACAGCAACCAATGGTGTGTGTGTGTGAGAGAGGCGGTAGGGAGAATGCAATGGGGAATGCGGAGTGGAGGATAAAAAGCGGCAGTGTCCCGGCCTCGGACTAATATGAGAAGATCATTAACCAGGGGTTGAGGACGATCTGTCAGTGTCAAAAGAAGTCGTCAGTCAAGGCCGATCAGTCACAATAACAGGGAAGGATTTAGACGGGGACAGGGCAGATAGACATGAGCGATGCCCAGGCAAGGGGACAGGTACCCGAAGAATATGTCACGGGCCGTGGAAAATGCAGAACTTACCGGTAGGAGGATGTGGCATCCAACACACAACGACAAGGGGATGATGAGTGCATAATTGGCCCCAATCTGGTACTCGAAGGGCAAGGCGTTGGTCGTGAAGATGATCATCATTGCAATGCAAGCAAAGCAAATAATAAACGAAAGCTTGAAGCGTTGCCAGATGCGAGGAACTGTTTTTTGCGATGAACAAGGGTGATTAGTAAGCAGCCGATAATAGGACCACGCAATCAACATGTTGAACGAAAGTGACACACACACGGTCAGGCGTGAAGTGTGAATGAAGGAGGGGGTAGGCAGGACAAGGGGCTAAAACGCGAAGGCATAAGGAAATGGGATTACTAACCTTCGATCCAGAATGTAGAGCGTTCAACTTCCTTGACAGTGGATCCCCATGTCCTGTAAAGTTGATGAGACCCTTCCAACTCTTCATCAGGATGAAAAGAAAAAAGGGCAACGTACATGTCGTAAGAGAACATATGCGCGAGGAGAGCGGTCGATAGATGGATACTGAGCCCACCAAAGAAGAACAAGCTATTCAGAGAACAACGTCAATGATCGGGTGCAAAGTCTAGAAGCAAGAACAGTAAAAAGTTTAAAATAAGACTGACAAGAAAGGCACCCATCGTAGATTCTCAACCAGTGCAGCGAGGAAGCTTCTTTGTCCAAGGCGGTACTCCAGGAGTGTATAGCCTAGATTTCCGATACCAGGGAAGACGACGGTACATGCGAGCAGGATCTCGAACGAATGGAGGTAGAAGCGGTCGAGTTGGGGTGATAGACCGAGAAGGAGGTAGTTGAGGACACCACCGAAGGCGGCTGCGGCGATGCCGTCTGTAGAGAAAATTTGAATGAGGTTTGGGTGTGGGAAGTGAGAAAGGGGGGAACGTACAATACGAGAACATGTCTGTAAAGAAAAGAAAAAAAAGTACGATGAGAAAGTGAGCGTGAAGGCGAGGGGAAAGGACGTACATGACATCATCCCGATTTTGTAATGGACGGGGGCGCTGGACCAGACGAAGCCACGCAGCTGAGCACTAATGGGACCATGATTCCACCACTTGATGGCAGGATTGAAGATAATCTCATTACACCCTACAAACGAACCCCATCAACAACAATCCACCTCCGAACACGAAAAGAAAACCACACACCATACGCATACTTCTGCCACCTCGCCAGCTCATCCACCACCGTCAAACTCACGCCCTCCTTAAACCCGCCATTACTATACGTCGCCCACCTCAACGTATACCCCTTCAAAAGCAACCTCAACGCCAAATCAAAATCCTCTGAAACATTCGCCTCACTCCACTGCTTCTTCTTCCCGTCACTCCCATCCACAAACGCCGCATCCTGCACCGCCGACCACCTCAGGAAAGCATTATGCCCCACGAAGGGCGCCACTTCCCCGTTGGCGCAGCCGAGGGAGATGCACTTGTTGATGCGCCGCGTGAAGTGGGTGATCCCGTTCTCGAAGTAGTGGTGCGCGACTTGCATGACGTCGGATTCGTGCTGGATGATGGCGACGTCGGGGGATTCGAACATCTCCCGTGCGGCGTCGCGGAAGCAGTCCTAGAAGACACGCCAGGCAGTTAGCGTCATTGTGTGGGGAGAACGAGATGGGCTAGCGTACCTCGGGCACGATGGTATCCGAATCGATAATCAAAATAATCTCACCCACCCTCATACTCTTCCCATTCGCACACCAAGGCTTCCACTTCCTCCCCGTCTCCTCGAATATCTCATCCGCAGCCATGTTCATCGCCTTGTCCTCCAAACACTCGCCACTCGGGTCTTCCACCACCCCATCCGCGATCATCTGGGCTAGGAACTTTTCAAGGCGGAGGGAGATGGCTAGACCGTAGTTCATGCTGTGACGTAAGTCCCCCCCCGTTAGCATTGGCATCATACGAGGGTGGTGGAGCACTTACTTGGAAGCCTTCTTGAACTTTCCGGCACGCTTGAAGCCGTCAGGTTTACTGCTGTGTCCAGGTCTGGCTACCCATCCGATGTTATGGTTCGCATAGAATGCGATCCGTTCTTCCCTGTCCTCGTCCGAGACTAGTTGGAGACCATCGTCGCAGATGAAGATGGCGGATGTTCCGCCCTGGCGGGCGTAGCAACGTACATGAGACAGAGATTACCGATGAGTTGGAGACAGAAGAACTGTTGAGACGAATGAGTATATGCGAGAATAAAAGGAAGAGAAACGTACGAGAGCGACGCAGAAAATGACAGGGAGAGTAACAACGAGTGCGAACCGACGGTAATCGCCATCCAGAGCCCATTCTTGCAAGAGCACAGAGATACCACCCGACACGAAGACTATCAGTCACATTAGCAAAAAGTAGGATCAACTCAAAAGAAACACCCACATAAACTCAAACCAGCACCAGCTCCGGCATACAACGGTCCCAACATAACCAACTTCCTCTCCTTCTTCTTCCCCTTCTCCGCATCAGCCGCTGACGACGCCGCAGCCCGGGGCTGCAGCTTCCAAGACCACCACCCACTCTTCTTCGGCGGCTCCGATTTCTCCTCGGGCTTCGCCTCCGAAGCCACATTCGCACCATTCGCCTTCTCATTCAGAGCCACCTCCGAGCCCGACCCCACCGCCGTCGCCGGCGTCCCAAAGCCCGACGCCATAGCCAGCGAGGCATCAGAAGACGGGGCAATAGACTTGCGCACGGTTTTGCGGGTCCGCCAGATGTGTTTGATGAGTTTCTCTTCAAAGTCTTTGCAGAGGGGGATCATGGTTTCGAGGGCGTAGGACCAGAGGACGAGGGCGCCTTCGTCGCGGATGAAGGCGCCGCATTGGTCTTTTTCGGCGTGGGGGAGGTATTCGATGCTGTCGAGGATTTGGATGCGGGTGCCTTGGTCGATGTAGATGCAGGTGTCTTCTGGTTCGCTGTTGGGTGGGGGTGGTTAGTTGGGTAGGGGGTGAAGAGGGAGGGACGTACGTTTTGGCGAGAGCAGCGACGACGGCGCTACTCCTCATCTTGACGGCGACGACGGGGTTGAGACCGCGTACGGCGGCTTCAAAGGGGATGAGGGCTGGGTTCTCGTAGGGAAAGACACGAAAGAAGCCAGGAGAGACGCGGAGGCAGACGCCAGTGGCGATGACGTCTGAGGTGGGCATGAACCAGTTGTTGGGTTGCGTGCATTCGTCTAAGGGGGAGTCAGGAGAGGGACAGGGGTAGAAGTCATATACTTACAGATCTTATGCAGCCATGCATCGAACAAGTCATAGTCACTATTGTGGAGTGTGATGGCAGACATTATTTCTCAGGTAGAGTCGTAGGTTTAGCCAGGCAAGGGGCTAGTGGTATGAATTAGAGAGTTGACCGAGGATACCAGGAAAAGAGAGAAAAAGAAAAACAAGGCCGTTCTATCGCAAGGGGAGACAGCGAGCGGAAGGCAAGTCGTGGGCCAGGGGAAAAGGCATGGCAGAACACGGCATGTACTTCTTATACTGACAAACAGATTCGTAACATCCTGGCGGTTCTGTAGCTGTAACTTGCCAATAATCGCCTGATGCCAATCTGTCGGAATTGCCATCGAAGGTTCAATGTGTCCGGGTTAGGTGCAATAGAAGGTGTTGATCGCGATTGCAGTGCCCAGGCCGCAGTTGTCACTGTGACACTGGCTCAACAAGGGGACACAAGGCACATACGTGACTGATCCTGTCGCCGAGAACGTCACGTTTGTCACGCCGAACGGCTGTAGGACGGTCGAACGGCGAAACGGATGTTTTTTTTTTCAATTCTGTGCTGTCCAAGCCTTCTGTCTGTTCCTATTCTTCGACGTCTCGTGCCTATCTGCAACATGCCAGGTGTGGCCAACACGCATCTGTTCGGAAATTGAGACCAGGGATGAGTAGATAAGCCGGGCCCTGGGAAAGGGTGGCGGTCCTCAGATGAATATGGCCTCACTTGGAAGTTCATATCTGATTATTACAAGGAGAATGGTTGCAACCGTCAGAGATACGAGTCGGAAGAGACTAGGATGAACACGACTCTGAACGGGAACTCGGCACACAACAGTAGGGGGTAAAGCCATTCGGATAAGGTTCGTGTGAATGATTGACAATGACTGGAACCTCGCTGAGTTGACTGATCCTGGATGTGCACGAACATTTGTGCATTCAAGGTTGTAAGCGCTGCCACACGGAAACAACTCACACCCTGGCCATACTCAAAGTCACAGTGCACAGCATGTTTGCCCTGGCTGGGCCTGGTTATCGCCCCTTCCGATCAAGGCTTACTTCTTGTTCCCTCCGGCAGCGCCGAAAAGAAGGCAAGGCAGGCAGACAGACAGCGATTTGTTCCTTGGGCTGTTATCAGACATCTGTTTGATCTGCTAGTTGTTGCAGTCGTCGTCTTATATAACCGTCATCCGCCCATTCTGTCCCAAGTTTGCTTCCTGTCTGTGTGAGCATTCGTAGTAGAGTCTAGTTCGCCCATCATGCCTGGCGACACCAAGAGCCCCGCTCCTTCTGAGCCCAACAGCCCCCATTTAGCCACCTTCCCCGCCGCCTCGGCACCCAGCACCCCCGCCACTCCCTCCACCGCTCTCCCAACCACCGACACCGCAGGCAACCCCTTCTCCACGCCCGCCTCCTCCCGCCCCTCCTCCGTCCGCCCCCGCACCGCCACCTCCTCCTACTCCATCAACTCCGTCCCCCGCTCCATCCTCAACCAATCCTCCCACACCCCCCTCACCTCCCCCATCGCCGTCTTCCCAAGACACTCCACCGCCTCCGCCTCAGGCATGTCCACCCCCACCAGCGCCTGGACAAACGGCGCCCGCACCTCCGCCCTCCCCCCCAAAAAGCTCCCCCGCATGCGCTCCCATATGATCCCCGAAGGCACCGAGTTCCCTAAACCATGGGCAGTCCACCCCCCAGCCAGAGCCACATTCTCCTACTACCTCGTCTACGCCCTCATCTTCCTGGGCGCCATCGGCGGTGGCATCCTCACCTACTTCCAATACAAGAACGTCGAACTCGACCGCCAGCCCTTGTGTCTCGTCATGGAAGAAGACTTTTCCAACCCCTCCGTCGTGTTTGACACAGACGGCTCCGGGAAAGGCACCTTTTTCCGCGAGGTGGGTATGGAAGGCAACGGGAACGGGGAGTTCAGTATGACGACTTCCTCCCAAAACAACTCTTTCGTCCAGGACGGGCACCTCTACATCGTGCCCACACTGACCTCGGACAACCTCCCCGGGAACGCCATCTTTGACGGCACGATTTACAACATCACTGGCTGCACCTTCAACGTCACACGCCCTGATTTCGGGTACGTGTGGAAGTGGAACGACAAGACGGCGAAGGAGGAGAGGGTGTTCGACGAAGATGGGTATTTGAAGAGCTGTAGTGCGATTGGCAATGCGACTGCCGGGACTGTTGTTAACCCTGTCCAGAGTGCGCGCTTAATAACCAAGTTTAATCCCAAAGGGAGCGTCAAGTTTGGACGTGTCGAAGTCCGAGCGAAGATGCCTCGTGGCGACTGGGTGGGTGTTTTCTTATACTCTTCGATAGGAACCATTAATCAAGACACCCAATAGATGTGGCCAGCTATCTGGATGCTCCCCCGCGACGAAAAATACGGTGCCTGGCCTCTCAGCGGTGAAATCGACATCGTCGAGAGTCGCGGTAACAGTATCCGATACACTGCCCGGTAAGTCCTCCCCTAGTAAACCCTCCACCTCAACTCATCCTCGCTCCAGTGGAGCCAACTACGTCCAAGGCGCCCTCAACTGGGGTCCCGCCCCAGGCCTCAACGGCGTCGGCAAATCCTACTCCTGGTGGACCGACAAGCGCAAACCCTTCAACGACGGGTTCCACACCTACGCTCTCGAGTGGACCAAAGACTTCATGTGCGTTTCCTTTTCCTATTTTTTGTTTTTTTTTTTAAAAAAGAAAAAAAAAACCTCTTTCTCACATCCGTTTAATCAACCGACAGCCGGATATACGTCGACACCCGCCTACACACCCTCCTCGACCTCCGCTTCAACAAACCCTTCTTCCAACGCGGCGAGTTCCCCGAAACAATATTCAACGGTTCCTCCCTCGTCCCCCTCTCCAACCCCTGGATCAACGGCACCAACGCCACCCCCTTCGACCAAGGT
>JABCKU010008159.1:16287-30357 GCA_018221655.1 Myochromella boudieri
AGTGTTGGGTTGATCAGTGTTCCGAGTCCAGTGTTCCGATATCCGACCCACCCTTCATTCTTGCCATTGTCCAACGCGTCACAAGGTGCGTATTTTGCGCTCATATTGGTCTCTATCATGTTATTGACCATGAGGTTATAAACGCAGGACATGAACACAGTCTATCTTTTGTCGCACGGCAGCATGTGAAGAATGATCCACACGTGGGCGCTATTTCTTCAGCTTCTAGTCATGGTTCTTTGCGCAGTTGCTGATAGGTCTTGTATGATCAATTTCGCTTGATATCACTGCAGCAGCTTTAACAATCTCATAATAGAGATACCAGGCGTCATGCACGCCCAAACTCTCCTTGGTCTCGTTCCGTTGGTACTCTCCGGCGCGGGGTCACTGCGAAACTTCTCGAACGTGCTCAATCCCACCACAGAGGCGTATATCAAGGACGTGCTCACCGACTGGAACTCCCCAGGTGGCATTGCAGTTGCTGTCGTCAGAAGAGACGGTGAAGGGTCATGGCATGTCGAGACGAAGGGATATGGCGCCGCTACACAGGATGGGCAAGAGATGACTGAAAATACACTGTTTTCCATAGCATCCAATTCCAAAGTCCGTATCTTTTGCCCCTTATATGTTCTTGCTGTACTGAGGCACATTCATAGCTTTTTACTGTTGTAGCCACCGGTCTACTTATCAATAATGAGACTCTATCTCCACGCCTCACATGGACCACAAAATTTGCTTCTATGATTCCTGGATGGCGTATGGCCGATCGCGTTGCATCGAGACATCTAACCATTAAGGACGCAATGAGCCACCGCAGTGGCCTTCCGCGCCATGATATGAGCTACAGAGTAACGGACACTCTGAGTGATGTTGTATGCAACCTCAATTTCATTTGAAGAAATCCAGCTCAAATTCTCATCATCCGGGCTCTAGGTCGAGAAAATCAAGCATCTACCCTTCTCAGCAGAGTTTCGGGACGTGTTCCAATATTGCAATACGATGTACTCGCTTCTGTCAACCCTTCCAGGACGTGTTCTCCCATCGAAAACCTCATTTACCGATTACGTCAAACAACACATCTTTGATCCTTTAGGGATGAACTCGACTACGTATTCTTTTGTGGTGGCAAATGCCACTGGCAAGGTTGCGGACGGTCTGACGCGTGAGGGTGTCAACTTCACAGAGGATCCATTTGCGGACGGGACGTTGCGTAGTATTCCGTTCTTGCAGTTCTGTGGAGATATTGATGGTAAACTTCGTTGCATACTTTCCATACACTTACATATGGGACTTATAACTTCATTGCAGCAGATGCTGGCGCGGGAGGAGTCATTAGCAATGCTGTCGACTTGGTAAACAAAACAAACTACGCTTTAACTTGTCGATGTAACGTACTTTCTCAGGCTACATGGTTGAAAACTCTTCTACTCAATGGTGCACACCCCATCACCAACGCCACAATTATACCACCAAATGTTATTGACAAAGCAGCAACCGGAGTTTCTGTGTGGGCTGGAAAAGCGTGCGTCATATATCTCACCTACTATTCCCGCCCCGACGTTCAACCGGCCTGTAGACGATTTCCTGAGCTTTCGCCCGTTGTCTACGGTGGTGGGCAGGGTCGATCAACTTACCGAGGGCACGGTGCGTCGTTCACAACCCTCAGCAGATTCATGACCGTCTCATTCGGTGATCCAAAGAAATGATAGAACATGGTGGTGGCATTCCGGGATATAACAGCCAGATAACACGATTTCCCGATCTGGGCCTGGGCGTAATGGTCTTTTCCAACGACAACTCCTTCGGTTCATCATTGGTAGAAATAATCAAATACCGCCTTATTGACGAGGCGCTTGGGCTGGAACCAGTCGACTGGAATACCAGGTAAATTTATAGACCCCATTCCTCATTAGTGTCCTTATGGAACCGCCAGGCGTAAAGAACTCCTCTTCCAAAGTATAGCATCCAGACCAGTCGCCTATCCTCGTCCTGACGATGTGAAACCTCCGTCGCTGGAATTCTGGCAGCTCACGGGTACATACCATAATCCTGGTTATGGACCCTTCGAACTGTGCCTCATCTACCCGCCGGTCTTCTTCTCTGCTTCCCAGAAGTGCTTGAGGCTCTTCTACGAGGCTCCGCAGATCCTCCCCGGTATAGTTAAGCCAGGTGTACCGACATATCTCGCAGAGTGGAATAGCCCTTGGGGCACACATATCCGACTGTCCCACTTCGACGGAAACACGTTCAACTTCAGCCTTGTTTCGAGTTTTGTGAGTGGGTCTTAGTGCACATGTTCTACAGCGTTTGACGCTACTTTAGTCCAATGGGAATAAAACTCATCCACATTGGTCGTGGGAGGGTATAGGAGGCGAGCCCCAGATGGCTACCGCTCAATTTGGACCAGGGGGCATAGGTTTGACAGGTATTTGGGGCGCGGGACTTGGGGTCCCTGGTCCTGAAGGCGCGACGATACGGGAGCGAGCAGAGGTATGGTTCGACAAAGATGAAGAATGAAGAGGCTCCTGGCCAAGTGGATCGTGTCGCGAACGCTTTTCACTTGTGGTCAGTGATAGGGAAGTATTGTGGTGATACCTTGTCAAATCTATCTTGTTCAATATTTTTGACGAACCGAAAAAATTCAGAATGCACTAGGGGCTGAAAAGCAATTCTTGTAGCATATTTTCGTTCAACCAGGCCACACTGGTCGTAACGCCAACGTAACGGCGACGCTGACATCTGAGGACTTTGTACACCACGTGATTTCAGAGCACTTCATGACTCAAACTCGATTTAGCAGCTGGCTTCAAGTCAATTCTGATCGTGTTTTGATGATCCTACTGAGCATAAGCTGTTTCTAAGCTGTGCGGCGCTACACTATCATTGCTATAAATGCCCCGTCACAGCGTCAACTATCGATATCGCATATCCTCATGCAAGCATCCCACACTCTAGACATGTCTGTGGACGGTAAACTTTGTAGTTCCCCGCCTGTATACTGTGCGTATCCTTGCCGCACATCCCCCTTGCCCTAATTAAGCTCCTGTGCAGCCTTATCCTCCCTTGTATAGGTGTAACCTCTAGTAGTGCTTTCAAACCGACGGGTAATACAGAGGGAGCGTTGGGTATCTCTATATGGACTGTCGTGTTGGGCTTCTTTATTGCCTTGGCCAACTGCATTTTTTTATTCGTCGCTGACGAGAAGACCTTCATGGTAAGTACATATCACTCTTTCAATATTTATGTCAATGTCCCACCCCACTTCAGACAAAATATGCTCCTTCAAAAGAACGCGTCATGTGTTTTTCGTGCATGGTGATGTACCCAGCGTATCTCATGACGTTCTCCTTGCCTGTACTTGGCTACGCTCTCATCGACATGGCTCTTGCTCAAACGCCGAACTTGATGGCTGTTCCCCACCCTTGGGTGGTGTTTTCCGCCTTTTTTGGCTACTTTTACTTTGCAAAAGCAGGCGCGATGTTGGCATGAAAATGTCACATATATCTCTTGCATTTTTGGCGTTGCTTTCATACTTAACATTTTTTTTGCCTCACTAGTATGTACTTCATTTTATGTAAGATATATTTCTACTGTGTATACTCACTGTACTACAGTTACAATGCGATTTCTTGTATCAATAATAGTGCGCTAGCTGAATAACATATCTTGGGTTATATATACCGTCACTGCCCTATGTGGCGAGATGGTGGTGGCCTTCGAGGATAGCCTGTTCAAACTCAGTTCATCGCGCGCAATCTGGGTGGGATTAATCAGAGTCCACCTTCTCCTTAAATGGATAAGTACCTTTAAACTGCATGATTGGCTAACGTTACGAGTACAGTATATGGTAGGCTGTCAATAGAACGGAGGTACCGTGGCAGTGGCGATCACAGGTTTTGAGAATTCGAAAAGCTTGAAGGCCCATACAGAAAATTCAGAAGATTAGCAGAGGATAATCACCGCTCCCAGATATGGAAGATATTGCCTCCTGTGACGAGTGTGCAAGATGCTTAAGTGACCGACAAGTGGTCGGTGTTATGCCTATGATCATTCTGCTATATGCAGACAGCCGCGCTCAATAGAGTACGTAGAAATTTTACTACGAGGTGACAGGGAGAGAAGAGTCCAGCGCAAGTCCAGTGCAAGCGCCTACTTTTTGATCATTCCAGACAAAATGAGGTAGGAACTACAACTTTAAGCAAAAGGGATGGTGTTGAAGACCGCTGGCGATCTTATCTCAGATTAGATAAGGTCTTCAAACGTAATCAGTTCAGATTGTATCGTCGTAACTACTGACTTCACAATTATAATGATAATTTATCCCCGAGGCATCGCGCTGACGTTCGGCAGTGAGATAGGACATCTATCGAACTTTAAGATAAAATAAGGAATCGGGATCTTACTGCACTAGTAAGATTTGGACTCAAGATCACGCTAAGTGTAAAGGGAAAATCAATTGTATAGAGGATAAAAAATGATTGTACAAGTATACTACTTTGCCTTTATATACTGTTTATCCAAGTATATGACTCATATACTAGTAATGAGTCGTATACTTGAGTTTTGTCAAGAGAAGCCGTCGCGGACTGAGAAATTAAGGAGGGTGCTATTTATAGATTTTATAGATCTCAGGGTCGAAGAAACCTTCAGATGTTGTTGGGGTTAATTTACTGGATGCGCTGGTGATCTGCATGCACGCTAGCCATCAAATTTGCCCCCCCCCAACCGTCATTCAGAGCGTCCACACCGCATCGAACGACGAGGACAATGTGTTTAGCGCGGCCATTCACACAGCCACATCCGCGTCCGTCCGCCCCATGTCAACAAAGCCTGTCAGAGCCTAAACAAATCATCTGCGGTTAATTTTGAAGTGACGCGTCACCCACACCCGACCCTGGTTGTCCCCGCCCTTACTGTGCGATGGTCAACAATGCTTAACCACAGTCAGCGACCTATTAAACTCTTTGTCACAAGTTTTATACCTTTGGAATATATGCAAAAGCCTCCCATCCAAGCATGAAGGGAAGGGCTTTTACTGTTTACGCAACTACACCACATCTCCAAGCATAACACCTCTTGTTGATGGCCATAGTTTCGCGCTCTTCCGATTCATCGTCTACTCGATTAAACTTGAGTTCACCGTGACCACGTCGTGAAACAGTTTGAATCGTGTACGTTATATTTCATCTCAAGATGTTGGTTGTACATTCATGGAACTATCTATAGTTGCAGTGGTCAAACGTCTGCAAAAGCTCCGGAGAGAGAGGCTTTTGAGAGGTACCTGCCACCAGAAATTACATATGCGAGGCGTTCATCCTGTGAGGAAATTACTCTCAGTGTTGAGTGTTTTGTTAGCTTTTCCTTTCTTTTGGCTCTTTCAAACGCATTTATGCTGTCTATTTTGTTTCTTCATTTCGCAATTTTAAGATGCTTTCATTTTCGCGCCTTCTAACTTTCCTATGAAGATTGCGACACTGTATCCGCAAATACTCTGGCCGTTACTCATGCTGCCTCCCTCAGGTAAGATAAGTACAACCGATAGTCTTTTTCATTCACTCGGCGCACATAGTGTATGAACGGCCTGGTCCTATACTTTCGTACCCTTGGGAACGAGGGCTATATGAAGACCGTGGAAGTTAACTTCGCGCTGGCTCTGCTCAAATGCACACGCATACGCCGGCCTTTTTCCAAGGTGACCAATGGGTAGAAAGCACCCCTGAGTTATTTCAGCCTCTGGGGCTCAGCAGTTGGGCTCAGCAGTTGAAGAGGCTAAGTGTCTCCGGGCATTGGGAGGCTAGCAAACGAAGGCATCGGCCCATTCTACTTTCGCTGGAACCAGGGGTTTGGGGTGCTTTTGTCCAGGTGCCACCTAGGCCCCTGGGGCCCGGAGTCACTCTCACCTTCCCCATCAAAATTTCAGTACCCCTTTTCCATCACAGTAGAGATCAAATTCACCTTTGTTCCTGCTCACCACGGTTGACTGCTGGGCACATACGCCTTGCATTAGCAGCAACCTCGGCTGCTCCTCAGTGTGACAGAGCACCTCTTCCTTCTCTCCTTGGTAGTGCAACCCAATCGGGTTTGTATAATACGTGGTACCGTTCAGAAAATCTCGGCTTTGTCGTTACTCTCCGCGGTTGGTGTCAATGCGTCAGGTTTAGAAGTTTCAAGGATGGGGTGGTTCCGGTTTGATGAGGCATAGTGGTTAGGAAGCGAGACGATCAAGGCGAGTATGGAAACCAAGTTTTGGCGTGAAGAGGAGGCGGCGATCCTGATCCATACAAAAGTAAACCTATGAGCTTGAGTGAGTTGCGTATCCTACGTTTCAGATGAAGTTGAGCGCACTGTTCATACACAAGGGATCCTTCGAGTTAGTAGCCGTCAAATACAACTTTCAGCTCAGCCTGTATTTATAATAGCTCGCCAGAACCCAGCTCTACCCTAATTACTCGACCATTCCCATGGCCAGCAACCCCCACATCCAGCTACATGAACATCCAGAAAAGTCCGAACGATATTCGATCCCTAGTCGCCAAGTTGTTCTGGAACGGCATGTTCATTCCTTGATCGTGATACCTATGATATGTGCTGATATATCGATAGATGGAAATCACTATTCACTTAATTCTTAAGAATAATGAGGACTTCTACCGTAGAAGCGTGCCAGTGATGTATGTTTTAGGATGCTTTTTGATACATGTGGCATGCCTCGTTGCTGTCAATTCACACCCACCCCACCACCGTAACCCCTCCTGTATGTTGCCAGTGTCTAATCAGACAGTACACATGGAGAGAATGTGGAAACCTTCCGCGAAGCACTTATATGCTAGAAGGAGAACCAAGGCGCAAACGCTATTGTCCGACTCAACCCATACGCAATATCTGGCGATGTCACAGCCTTCTGATAAGGCACCAAGTAGTCATCGATGTAACAGCCTGGAAACAACTTTGCAGATTTCAGGGCTTGTTCTTTCTGGTCTCCAGGATGCTGCGAAAATTTCACCAATCCCGTTCCTCCAGGAGTCTGCACTATTAGCACTGGCGATCATCAACATAATTCAAGTAAGTCACAATAATATAACTCTTTATTCACCCAGTCTGAGGTGTGTATGGTCGGCAGACAGCTAAAAGCAATAAGGATGCGTTTTTGCGGTTAGGAAGTGATGCATGCGAACTGGTCTATGCGATACTATGTAATTCTTCAATGAATGCGATTACACCGACCCGGTCGTTCCTTGACCACCTACAAGAATTAACCAGGTTCGTTGCATCAATGTGACACATATTGACGCCTCACTCTCTATGTGGCTGTAGGACTTTAGGCGAGATACAAAGGTTCACGAAGAAGAAAATCAACCGCGGTACAGTTCAACGGCTCTTGGGGTACAAATCTGATCTCGACGCCATCACGGAATATAGAGAGAGATTGAGGCAATCTTTGGATGTTTTTGGGGTGCGTGATCAATCGTGCCACTGGCGTCCATTTCTTAGCTATTAGCTCACTCCATCGTAGCTTAAAGCAAACATGTCAATACACGATAACGTCGCTCGGATCGAACTGACGGTGGATGAGGTACTACGTCAGTCCAAGAAGCAACTGGAGCTCAATCAAAAGATGATGGATGAATTGAATACGATGAAACGAGTTGGCGAAGGGCAGGAGCAGGCAGATATTCGTATCTCACAGCCAGATCTCTCGCAAGTTGCGGCGATTCGGATGCCTGTACCAAATTTGCAGGAGAGGACTGAAGACAAGGCGATCGAGCGATTTAGGGAGATTGAAGGACTCAAGGAAGTGGGGAGGCTCAAAGAGGTTGAGAGGCTGGAGGCTGAACGATTGAGGGAGCTAGAATGGGCGGACGAGAGGGAGCAGCTGAGTGAAAAGCATCGACAGGCGCAGAGAGCCCAGCGAGAGAAAGATCTGGAGCGACAGAAGGAAGCCCTGGCTCAACGACAGAGGGAACTCCAACAAGAGATGGTGAGGCTGGAGGAAGAAGAACGTGAAAGGGAGATCGAGCGACAGAATGAGCTTAAACGGTACCAAGAGAAGATAGAACAGGAGAGGATAGCGCAAGAGAAGAAACGGGAACTACATGAAGAGGCTGAACGGCGGCTGGAGCTGGAGCGTCAGAAGGAAAGGCTGGAAAAACAAAGGGAACTGGAGCTACAAAAGGAGGTAGAACAAGCGATGGAAAAGGTGAGACTAGAGGAAGAAAAGCTGGAACGACAAAGGGAGAACGCCAGGAAAGCGGCGGAGGAACGACGACGAAAGATGGAATATGATAAGCAACTGCTTGAACAAGCCACTGCGTTTTCTGTTGCGGCACAGAAACACTCTTGGGAGTTGGCACAGAAATCTCGTTCGCACTTGGTTCCTACATCCGATCCAGTGCAACAACTCCAGAGGCCCTCGTGGGACTCCGAGTCGTCCTACCACATTAGTGGTATCAACACATCCATTGGCGGGAACAATAATGTGTATACCATGAGTGTCGTCAATACCAACACTGGAGATGCGACCACATCGTTCACTACTAACTCGAACAACAATACTTCCCTTCAAATCACATGTGAGTAATGGATAATGTTGGCCGTCACGTCCTCATAGTTATTGACTGAAAAAAAAGTACCCCCTCGCCCGCCATGGCCAAGAGCAAGCACCTGAATCGCTCCACGGTTTGCTATTATACCGACACAGATGCAGGCGTCCAATCTACCCAGAAATCTAGGTTCTTGGGAACGATTGTCATGAGTCGGTTACGCGACTAAGTGAAGAGGGCTGGTGGTGATAATATTGAATTTGCCAAATAGTCTGATCCATTTTCCAATTCTCCATGGTTCCTGACAGCTATTAAATCATTGGGCCTACGTGGCATCTTGTGTGAAATTAGGGCACGTTGAGGTGTGTTGATGCAAGAAGATTCATCCCTACGACGGTTGTCCAGACCACGCTGGGAACTGCAGGCTGTAGTGAGGATGATGAAAAAACACTACACCGCAGGCAGGAATGTATCTGTGATAATATGTCATTGATTTATAGGGTACATACGGTGCCAACTGTGTGCCTACCCCAAAAATGTCACTACGTACTCACTCCTCTTTGGACTTAGGGTATGAGTGTCGTAACCTTCGAATCGGGTCAAACGTTTGAGGGGTGTGTCGCATAGGCGAGAGAGCGCCGCTGGCCGTTATGATGTGTAACTGGCGTTCCGTTTACCCTAAAAATTAGCAGCCAAGTTCGTGGTAACCAAAGACATTTGTAGTATAAACGACTAAGGGATAGCTTTAGATTTCATCCACTGGAATGTATTACCGCCTGCTGCTGGCAGAGTTGAGCCTGGGTAGGTGTGGGGGACTTAGGTGCATGTTAGTATTTCTTTTGGCCACGAGAGCGTAGAAATGAAAGTATGAGTTGGGGGTGGATGATAGTATCATGGTAGAGAGACGACGAAAGGCGGACCTGGATTACCGGGGGCCGTTGACAGTTTTCAACTTCTCATCTTCTCTCTCAACCTTCCTCTATAACGACCGGCGTCCCCAACGACTTTAGCAACATAAACGTTTCTTGTCGGACTTCGCTCGAACACTTGACGCCAACTTGGAGCTCGGGCTTTGCAGTGAAGTTTAACATCCCATGAAAATGCGCCCTAGTCGCTGCCTCGGGCTTGGCTTCTCGGGAAGTTACAATCAAAGATTGGAGCCGTCTGAAAAAAAAAACCGCTGGTTTTATTATTGCTTAAGAATGGAGCCACAATTATTTAGGTCGGACTATTGTTAGTATCACTTCTGTCGAGTTTACAGACGGAGGAACACACCACTTCTGATCGAGTGGCACTGAGTACCACAAAGGAGATGAGTGGAGGATGATTAATACCTGGAAACTTGTCAGGTCCACGACTGTGGCGCCAGCCGTTGTGAAGAGTAGCAGTGCAGAAAAAATTGGGCTGCCCACCGCGGAGCGGAGATCATAATTTCAATGTCACAATGTCAGCAACTTTCGAGGTTTGTCAATAGTGAGAGGTTCAAATGCTGTTAGGCTAGAAAAGTGTTGTTGAGGAATGCTCATGACTTTCAGCCTATCAAATCCCGCCAGCTGAGTCAGACCAGTGATAACTTGAACCAATGGAGCAGAGATATACATAATTAATTGTCTGAATGTTCTCGTCCAGTGAGTTAGACCGTTCTTGGCAAAATTCTTGGTCACAAAAATGGGACGATACCTCATGCACATGATCAGGCCGACATGATCAGGCCTAGGCAGACCCATCAAGGAACAACAATAAAAATAATCCTTTTCTGGCATTTATGTAAAGCTCAACTCTTAAATAATCAGAAGGTACTGGACAATAAGAGCAAATACAGTACGCGTCCTTTCGAAACGCGAATAGGTTGCTTGCATAGTAGCACTCTTTGTATTCCTCGCACGATGGTTGCAACAACGACAGAACAGGTGAATATTTCCCATTTTATTCCACAATTATATGCCTCATTATCGATATTCGTAGCTAACAGCCCTAGCCGCCACCACCGTCAGTACGTTTTCTCCTCAATTAAAGCCAATGTTCTCGTCTTGTTTCTCAACTACCTAGTTGTCCACCCGCTTGTCCTTCTTTCAGTAACCGATCATCATGCCCGTTCCATCTCCCGAGGATCACACAAGCGCGTCATCGGCGTTCTTCTGGGTCAAGACAACGGCACAACCGTGAATGTTGCCAATTCCTTTGGGATACCGTTCGAGGAGGACGAGAAGGACAACAAGACGTGGTTCCTGGACCACAACTACATTGAGGGGATGTACGACATGTTTAAAAAGGTCAATGGTATGTCAATACCGTTCTCGGGACCTTGATGATGTGTGCCAGATGCTGAAATGTGTGTGTAGCACGGGAACGGATGATCGGGTGGTATCATACGGGCCCAAAACTACGAGCGTCGGACCAGGAGATCAATGAGCTGTTCAAGCGGTTCGTTGCGCGGCCGGTGATGGTCATCGTGGATGTAAGGCCGCACACTGTTGGTATCCCGACAGACGCATACTTTGCCGTGGAGGAGATCAAAGATGTATGTTTTCTCTGCCTTTTGCCTTAATGGATAACCAATTTGAACTTTACACACAGGACGGCACAGAAACACGAAAAACCTTCCTACACGTCCCCTCCGCCATTGAAGCAGAAGAGGCAGAGGAAATCGGCGTTGAGCACCTACTACGGGACATCAAAGACTCCACAACCACGACCCTTGCTACTCGTGTTGCTGAGCAGCTCGCCTCGCTCCGGGGTCTGCAATCTCGGCTCCGAGACATCCAGAAATACCTCGTGGACGTTTCGGCAGGCACCATGCCTGTGAACCATCAAATCGTCTATCACCTTCAAGACGCGCTAAATCTCCTCCCAGACCTATCTGACCCTGCAGCGACTCAGAGCTTCGCCACCAGCACAAATGATGAGATGCTTGTCGTGTATCTGAGCAGTCTGCTGAGAGCGGTGATTGCGTTGCACGGGCTGGTGGATAACAAGTCATCGATCGGCAGGACAGAGCTAGAAGAGGCTCATGAAAAGGAAAAACAGAGGGATAAGAAGGAGAAGGAAAGAGAGAAGCTGAAGGAGAAGGAGAAGGAGACGAGTAGCAAGACAGATGAGGATTCGAAAGGGCTTTGAATTTCCCATTTGTTTGCCTCCCTTATTACCTCCGTCATCTTTCTCATGCTCGTGCGAGCAGTTCGAGTCAGGTCGAGTCAGACTTATATGGTAGACATAATTTATTGTGGGAATAGCAACATGAGGAAGGCCACGCCCCCACAGTTCTGTGGATCTTGAGGGGGGGAACGCGTTCAGCGTGACTCGGGTTTACGTAATGTTGGCTCCGAAATCTTTTTTTTCCTTTTTGCAAATCGCGTATCTTGTCTCTCTTCCACAACCTTACATTATAAAAAGGTGAGTATCATCCGTTTCCTCTCCACGTCCCACATATTCCCCTCTATATTTCCTTATCACTTTTGTTGATCTCGAGTTTTGCTTTCTACCAGACTTACAAACCACATTCAAAAAGATAACAAGATGTCTGGCGCTCGTGGATGCTTTAACTGTGGAGGCTGTGCGTGGTGTCTCGAATCTCTTACTCTTTCCAGTATTTCCCTGGGATAGCCAGTGCTTGTTGGCGTAGGGAGGATGGTTTTCGCCGGCCATTTTTCTTGCAAAAACTAGTTACTCCCCCCCTCTTTCCCCGTTTTCCTCCTGTTGTATGTGTGATGTCGTGGTGCGGTGCTGACGGGCCGCTTCTTTTTCTCCCCATCTCCCCTACCCCTTATCTTCCATATTCTGGGACGATTGTCGATCATGTCGATGGTGTGCAATATTATCAATATACTCTCTCCATTGTGAAACTTCGCGCGCGCTTTCCGACCAACCCATACTCTCAACGCATTTGAACACGGATCTTCAATTGCAAAACGATTTTTTACAAACTTCAGTCGGTCACCAAGCTGCAAACTGCCCCAAAGCCGGCACTCCTACATGGTAACCAACTTTTCAATCCATCTCCACCCATCTCTAGGCTCGTAATCGTGCTGACATATTTTTTTCTTATCGTCCAGCTACAACTGTGAGTTCGACACTATCGCTCGTATCTTGAGTCTGTCTAACGCCACCGACTGCAGGCGGTGCTGAGGGCCACGTTTCTCGCGACTGCACACAAGAGGCAAAGCCCAAGTCCTGCTACAAGTGCGGGCAAGAAGGCCACATCGTGCGTCTCATTCCATCGATAACCTACAAACTGATTTGATTGATTATCAACATCTATATATGCAGTCCCGCGACTGCCCTGAGGCCTCGAACACTAACTCTGGCTACTCTGGTGGTGGAGGCGGAGGAAATACTGAGTGCTACCGCTGTGGCAAAATCGGTCACATGGCGCGTGAGTGCCCTGAGCCCGCTACTGGCAGCTACGGTGGAGGCGGAGGTAGAGGTGGAGGTGGATTCAGCGGTGGATCCCAAAAGACTTGGTAGGGGATTACTCTTCGTCATGACGAGTAACTTGTTCATCGATTGTGTGTAGCTACACCTGCGGTGGTGTCGGCCATTTGTCTCGTGACTGTGTGCAGGGCGCAAAGTGCTATAACTGTAATGGCGTGGTATGTATTTTCTGGGTTTACCATCGAAAACGGATGCTAATGTCTCGCAGGGCCACATCAGCAAGGATTGCACCCAGGCTCAAAAACGTGCTTGCTACACTTGCGGCCTTGAAGGGTGAGTTGACCCTACCTGTGATAACGAGCCCGCTGACTTTGGTTCAGTCATCTTTCTCGCGACTGCCCCGGCGCTGGAGCTGCTGAAGCCTGAAATTGCATTTTATTTGTGACACACATTTGTACACCTACCCAAACTTGCTCCCTTTTTTCAAACGAAAGAGTTGTATACTTGTACTTGATACAATATGTAGCGAATTGTGATTCTAGAACGAGTTATTTAAGCCTAGAGCGAGTGAAATGCAGGTGTGATGATAGGGCAAGGCGAAACCCGGGTGTATCCGAAGACCGACGTTGGTGTTTGTTTTTCACCTCCCAAAACCCATTCACCCGCTAACTCCTCAGCTAATCCGCTATGCAAGCTGCCCTCCGCCTGGCGCGCCACCGTGCACCTCTGCGCGCCGTTCGTTGCCTCGCCACCACTGCCAACCCCTCCTCCGTCGCTACCCCCGCCTCCACCGTCACTGCCTCCAAGGTCGCCCCCATCCCCTTCTCCAACGTTGAGGCCCAGTGGGCCCAGCTTTCCTCCCAGGAGAAGCTATCAGTCCAGGAGCAGCTAGAGGAGGTTCAAAAGAAAGACTGGAAAACCCTCTCTATTGACGAGAAAAAGGCTGGTGCGTCCCGTGTTCTCCGTGTCTGGGGCCAGCACGGACACTAACACCGACTCTGTGCAGCGTATTACGTGGCATTCGGCCCTCATGGACCTCGTGCACCTGTGAGCAAACCCGGAGATACTATCAAGATCTTCTTCTGGACCATGACACTGGTCGCTGCCGCGGGTGGGCTCTTCCTTACCGCCCGTGCATTCAGTACGTGGTTTCTGCCGT